>CAUYQV010002135.1:0-13957 GCA_963574575.1 Galagoides demidoff | reverse complement strand
TTTTTTTTTTTTTTTGAGACAGAATCTCAAGCTGTTGACCTTGGTAGAGTGCTATGGCATCGTAGCTCATAGCAACCTCCAATTCTTGAGCTCAGGGGATCCTCTTACCTCAGTTTTTCTATTTTTAGTAGAGACGGGGGTCTTGCTTTTTGCTCAGGCTGGTCTCGAACTTGTGGGCTCAAGCAATCCACCCACCTCAGCCCTCCAGAGTGCTAGGATTATAGGCATGAGCCACCACACCCAGCCAGGCATTACTATTTTTGTTGCTGCAAAACCACTTTTCCAGTATTTACTCTGAAACATTTTCATGTTGAAAGTTATAAACTCCATTAAAAAATTCTACCCAGGGTAACAGAGACTCTGTCTCAAAAAAAAAAAAAAAAACCGAAGAGAAGAAAAAGATAAAGAGAAAGAAATTAACGTTGAACAGAGACCACCACTTAGACTGTTCTGACCACATCCTTCCCTTTTTAAAACACTCCGGAGTTCTGCTGCAGTTTTAGTCCCCACTTCTCAGTTTAGGAGTGAGGTCGAGCACGTTTTCCATCAGAGCTGGATGAGATTACGGTTTCAGCTGAGGATCCCTGAGGTCTTCTCCTGAGAGCTGGAGCAAGGGTGGGGTGGGGTGGGGAGCTGAAATCAGAACCAGCCCGGACGTGGGTGCTGTGGCTGGGGAGGGGTGGGGCAGGCCTAGTTCCCAGCACCTCCCAGGATCTGGCCTCTCCCTCCCAGGGCCAGATTCTTCATCCATTTTGCTCCCCAGGATGAGTTATTCTGTTTTTTGTTTGTTTGTTTGTTTGTTTGTTTTGAGGCAGAGTCTCACTCTGTTGCCCAGGCTAGAATGCCTGGTTGTCCACCTAGATCACAACAACTTCAAACTTGAGACATCCTCCTGACAGAGCCTCCTGAATAGCTGAGACTACGGCACTTGCCACAACTTGTGGCTAATTTTTCTATTTTTAGTAGAGACAGGAGTCTTGTTTTTGCTCAAGCTGGTCTTGAACTCCTGAGCTCAAAGGATCCTCCCACGGGGGCCTTCCAGAGTGCTAGGGTTACAGGTGTGAGCCAGCATGCCCAGGCAGGACGAGTTATTCTAGGCTGTGACGCCCCTGCTGGGAGCAAGGCCTTGCTCTGGGCTTACTCCTACTCATAGCCTCAGCGTCTTTGTCCTAAGTGGAAATAATACGAGCAACCTTGATTTCATTTTAAAAACAAAACAACATCATGAACATGACCAACATACAGCACGGCTGGTATTTTTCCTCTGATGTTGCATTCACGGGAAAGGAGAGGGGGCAGGCGGAGAACAGAAGATTCCATCTGAAAGCTTTCCCAGGGTGCAGAGCTGCCTGGCTGTGAGGCCCTTGGCTACAGTGTGAATGTGTTGCCTCCATAATTCAGGTGTTACCACTTAACGGCCAGTGTGATCATATTAAGAAGTGAAGATGTTAAGGAGTGGGCAGGTCACGAGGGCGTCTCCCTCTCCAGGGATTACAGCCCTTATCATGGAGGCATTGGCAGCATTGGGCTGGCTCGCCCGTTGCCTTCCACCATGGGAGGACGCAGCACTGGTCACCTCTGGAAATTGTAGCAACAAGGCACCACCTTGGCAGCCAAAGCTTAAACCCTCACTGAACCTGTTAGTACCTTGACCTTAGACTTCCCAGCCTGCAGAACTGTGAGAAAATAAATTTTTGTTCTTTGTAAATTGCCCAGTCTGTGGAACAGGACACCTTCAACCTCAAAGGTGCAGGGTGGCTTCTCCAGGGGGTAGCTGCTTTGGTAGTGCGCTTGCAGAATTGTGCTGAAGTGTTTTTTTTTTTTGAGACAGAGCCTCAAGCTGTCCCTCTGGGTAGAGTGCTGTGACCTCACAGCTCACAGCAACCTCCAACTCCTGGGCTCAAGCGAGTCTCCTGCCTCCGCCTCCCAAGTAGCTGGGACTACAGGTGCCTGCCACAACGCCTGGCTATTTGGGGGTTGCAGCCATCATTATCGTTTGGCAGGCCTGGGCTGGATTCGAACCTGGCACCTTAGCCCCTTGAGCCACAAGGGCTGAGCCCTTGCTGAAGTGTTTAAAAACAAACTCACCCTCATACCTCCAGTTTCATGTTGGTTTGGGGTGGCTTGTGGGGCACCCCACTGAAGCTGTGTGTCCCTCAGAAAGCTTTCATATGGGGACTTCCCGGCTCTGTACATGACCAGTCTCAGTCAGCTCTGATGAACATCTGTTGAAAATGAAAAACCCAGGGGACAGGGGCAGTGGCTCATGCCTGTAATCCCAGCACTTGGGAGGCTGAGGCAGGTGGATTGCCTGAGCTCACAGGTTGGAGACCAGTATGAGCCAGAGTGAGATTCCATCTCTAAAAAATAGCCAGGGCTCTGCACCTGTGGCTCAAGCAGCTCGGGGGGAAAAAAAAAAAATAGCCAGGTGTTGTGGCGGGTACCTGTAGTCCCAGCTAATTGAGAGGATGAAGTAAAATGATCACGTGAACCCAAGAGTTTGAGGTTCCTGTGAGCTGTGACACCACGATACTCTACCAAGGGTGACAAAGTTAAGACTCTGTCTTAAAAAAAAAAAGAAAATGACAATTTCAAATGGACTTGGTGGCTCACAACTATAGTCCCAGCACTTTGGGAGGCCAGGAATTTGAGACTATCCTGAGCAACACAGTGAGACCCCATCTCTACAAAGACTAAAAAGCTATCTGTGCATTGTGGTGGACACTCGTAGTCTGAGCTACTCAGGAGGCTGAAGCAGAAAGGTCACTTGAGCCCAAGAGTTGAGGTTGCTGTGAGCTGTGATGCTGCCACTGCACTCCAGCCGGGGTGACAGAGACTCTGTCTCAAAACCCCCCAATGGTTAATCATATTCAACCTCCTGCTGTCTCTTAATGAAGAAGCAGTTCCTGCTGCAGGTTCCAGATCCTTGCCGGCATCACCAGCACCACCTGCCACCTGGGAGCTTGTTTAAGAATGCAGAATCACAGGCCTAAACCAGCACCTGCATTTTCAGGAGGGCCCTGGATGTTTTGTGTTGGAGGGATGAGGACTGACACTCCCTGGGGCAGAGACAGTGTGGGGTGGGATGCGGGTGCACCATTCTGAGAGCTCCTGGGATGGAGTATTTACCCTCTATGCAGCCTGATGCTGTCTGATCCCCAGGCAGAAAGACAGCCCTGAGTGGCCGAATCCTGTGGCAGACGGGGAGACTCTATGTGGTCCTGGTGCTCACCTGTCTGGCTCCAGAGCACCATAGTGAGACCCTGTCTCTCAAGGTGATTCTCTGTACTGGATATATGGAATTTTCCATTTCTAAAGCTATTGGTAGCATGTGTTCAATTACTGGTGTGGAGAATGGAAGGATCTTAGCATTCTTTTTTTTTTTTTTGGTAGAGACAGAGTCTCACTTTTTTGCCCTCGGTAGAGTACGGTGGAGTCGCTCCAGCAACCTCCAACTCCTGCGCTTAGGTGATTCTTCTGCCTCAGCCTCCCAAGTAGCTGGGACTACAGGTGCCCACCACAATGCCCGGCTATTTTTTGTTGCAGTTTGGCCGGGGCTGGGTTTGAACCCACCACCCTCGGTATATGGGTGCCCTACTCACTGAGCCACAGATGCCTCCTGATCTTAGCATTCTTTCAGTTCTTCATGCTGCAGGTGTAGTCTGTTTGTAGTTCTAGAATAGATTTGGTTTCAAACAGCATTACAGAAAGAAAGAAAGAAAAGGAATGAACAGAAGATATTCAGAATGCTTTGTGTGTTAGGTCCCTGGATGTGCTAAGATGGCCACAGCAAAGTACCACAGATGGGGGCTCAGACCACAGACATCCCTGGCTGCTTCTGGAGCCTGGACGTCCAAGGCCGTGGTTTCGGCAGTCTGTCTCTGAGACCTCTGTCCTTGGCTGTGGGTAGCCAGAGGTCTGCTCCCTGTGCCCTCACATGGTCATTCTGTGTGTACATGTCCCAGTCTCCCTTTGTCCCATAGGGTTATGGCCCACCCACATGATCAGTTTTAACTTAATTACTTCTTTAAAGACCTCCTAACTCAAATAAAGGCACATTTGGAGGTGCTGGGGGTTAGGGTTTCAACATACAAATTTGGGGGGCGTGTAATTCGGCTCATACATCATGCGACCTATTTTTATGGAACTTTAGCTCAAATGTGTGTATCTCTCTCACTTTCTCTTCTTCATGAGAGGGACCCACCTCCAACTCTCTTAGGAAGTGCTCTAAACTTTCTCCATTATTCTTCCTAAATAAAATCTCTCTTTGTTACCCTGGGGGAACAAAGTGTGTTTGTGTGTTGTGTGTGTATTGGGTTGCAAAAAAGATATTTCTTATTGAGTGGGTTTTGGTCCAAAATGTTTGAAAAACACAGGCTTGGTTGATCGGATGGCAGAGTCCCCTGCCCTGTGCTCTTTACCTTTGGGCTGGGCAGAGATCATAGGACCTGGAGGCCCCTAGGAAGGGCATAAGTAGACTGAGACACGAGGTCTCTGTCCTTCATGTGCTCCCTTTGTTTAAATGTTGTTTGTTCTCCTTTGGTTTTGAGTAACATCCAGGCTGTTGGAATTGAGGCCCATTTCCCTGCTGGACGCTGTCCATCTCAGTTCCTCCAGGCTGCTCTTGGGTTCATGCCGTGTGGTCCCCATCCCAGACATCTAGAACCACCTTCTCACAGATCCTGCCTCTCATCCACCTGTGACTTTCCCCTCTGCCACCAACTGGAGAAAACTCTCTGTTTTGAAGGGCAGGTGTGATCCAGACAGGCCCAGGGGTGATATCCCTTGTGGTGAGCTCTGAGGGTGCGATCCAGACAGGCCCACGGGGGTCATCTCCTTTGTGAGCTCAGAGGGTGCGATCCAGACAGGCCCATGGGGTCATCTCCCTTGTGGTGAGTTCAGAGTCAACTAATTCAGTAACCGTAATATCAGCAAAATCCTTTTGCCAGGTAAGGTGACATATCCTGAGCTGTGTGTTTCATTATATTTACCGTGCCAGGGATCAGGGTGGAAAGTCCTGGGCCCAGTTTAGATTCTGCACAATACAGGCCTAGACCTTGCAAGGTGACTGGCGAGCCTGCCCTGGGTCAGTAGACGTACAGACCGTGGGGGTCCAGGGGCGGCCACACCGAGACCTTCAGCATTTCTGTTTTGCCTTTTCTCCCCCTTAGCCCATCAGGACGTTGGCTGGGTTTGTCTCCACGTGGCAGCTTATTTCAGTGACATTTCCCCTCCTTCCTTCCTGACAGATGCTCTAGACCTCAATCCGGGATCTCTCTTTGATCCAGCCTTCCTGCTGGACTCTGCACTGGTGAGTTAAATAAAGCGTCAGCACACGTCTATTCTATATTTGTATGGAGTCACGAGTTAGCCTTTGACAAGGGCAATTAAGTCTTCTGTGAGGCTTGTCCTGGCAACTTTTGACACTTTCTATTTCCTCTTTCTCTTACCAGAAACCCCCTACTGGCTAAGCTCACCTGTGGCTCTGTCTTTTAGATGAAACGGTGTAAAACTTTGCCTCATGCTCGGCTCTGCATCACTAAAAGCTGATGGCAACTGGGGTTTCAGAGGGAGCTCAGCGGTAGGCTCTCTGCCATATGCAGGAGTTTCTAGAGCAGAGGTGATGGAAATGCTGGAGAAATGGAAGAAAATAAAATCATGCAGATCACCCTGAAGCTGTGACCTAAGCATCTTTCCCTCTGGGCTTGGTCAGTGGGAGAGGTGGCAGGGCTGGGGGCAAACTGATGTAGCAATTCCAAAACCTTCCAGACACAAACAACAACCCTGACCTCTCTGATATGTGAAACAGGTGGGACACTCCAACTACCCACCTTGGCGTGCACGCCTCTGCTGACTGACAGGCAAGCAAATCACCTTGTTCTCTGGCTTAGCACAGGGCAGGATGATCCTGGTGCACCCCAACCCCTCCCTGGCATGGTCTTTGTGACCAGCCAGGCCAGGGATCCAGAGTGCACTGGCTGAATCGGGGGTCCTCTGTCCTTTGAGACTGGTCTCCCCTGATCCTGCAATGAGGTTCCATTCTGGAGTGTCCCTGGCACCCATCTTTCCTGAAGTGCAAGCATTATCCTTCCCGGAAGCCTACATGGGACTCAATGCAATGAACTGTGCCGAGGTTGGAGGCTGTGGCTGGCACGTGTCCTCTGGGTACTTGTCATCCCCCAGGGGTTGGGGCCGCCTCTCCCTTAGTAGTCCCTGTAGTCCAGGCTGGGCGTGTGGCTGTTCCTCCTGGGCAGCAGCTCAGCTGAGGGAGCACTGGAGCATCGGAACATGACTTCAGGCAGACGCAGTGGCTCGTACCTATTGTCCCAGCAGTCTGGGAGGCCGAGGCAGGTAGACTAGTTGACCTTAGGAGTTTGAAACCAGCCTGAGCAAGAGCAAGACCCCTGTCTCTACTAAAAATAGAAAAAACTAGCTGGGTGTTGTGGTGGGCACCTGTAGTCCCAGCTGCTTGGGAGGCTGAGGCAGGAGGACCGTTTGAGGTTGCCATGAGCTACAATGACACCACAGCATTCTATCTAGGGTGACAGAGGGAGACTCTGTCTCAAAAAATAAAAAAAAAAAGATGGCTTGGCACCTGTGGCTCAAGTAGCTAAGGCACCAGCCATATACACATAAGGTGGCAGGTTCAAATCCAGCCCAGGCCTGCCAAACAACAATGGCGGTTGCAACCAAAAAATAGCCAGGTGTTGTGGTGGGCGCCTGTGGTCCCAGCTACTTGGGAGGCTGAGGCAGGAGACTTGCTTGAGCCCAGGAGTTGGAGGTCGCTGTGAGCTGTGATGCCACAGCACTCTACCCAGGGGGGCAGCTTGAGGCTCTGTCTCAAAAAAAAAAAAAAAGAGAGAGAGAGGTAGAGAAACACATCTTTACCCTTGGATGGAGCACAAGGGGGAAAGGTCAGGACTTACCACAACGTTGAGTAAACCTATGCCTGAAGCTGGCTTTCTCCTGCCAGCGTGGGGTCTTGCCAGGACCTTGGTGGGACCGGCTCTGGGCTGACCCTGCGAAGTGTGGGCTGATGTGCAGAGAGGCCATTTCATGCCTTCCCCATTTGCTGGGACCTTCCTTTAGAGTTCTCTTTTCTTCCTTGGGGTGGTTATTTCCTGAGACTCGCCTGATCCTCTCTGCTCAGCTGTGGCCTGTGTGCCACACCAGCTGAGTGGCCTCAGATGCTGGAAAACACAGTGAAAAAGAGGGACAACGGCTGGCCCAGAGTCTCCCACCAGCACGGCACGGCAGGGTGGCTTCCTTTCCCGCTGCTCCTGTGTGCAAACCTCTCTGCTTATTCCCCCTTCTCTGCTGCTCAGAGAAGGGAAGGTGAACATGCCCCTCCCCTTGGGCACAGATTTGAAGCTCAGGCCCTTTGTCCTCCTTGGGAAGGGCTCTGCCACTTCAGGCCACCGAGCTCGCAGGGCCAAGTGCTGAGGACCAACCTCTGACGACCTCCCGGCAGGAGCCCCGGGCCTCAGCACAGGTGAGGGAGATGCTGGGGGGTCCCAGGAGCGGCTGTGCCTTCAGAACCCGTGTCTCTGAGGTTGGGGGGGACCTGAGGTTGGGGGGGACCCTGAGGGAGCAGGGGCCTGGGGTAGGGGGGTCAGGTTTCACCCTGCGATGGGGATGTTGTGTCTCCTGCCTGCTGTCACCCTATGTGTGTGCGTGTGAGTGATGGGCATGGTGCCCTCAAAATAAGAGACTGAATTTATTTTCTGTCTGTTAAGATTGGGACTTTGTTTTGTAGAAAATAATTGTAGAAAGACAAAAGAATCTTTTGTCCAAGCCGCCAGACCATGTGAGTGCTTGGCTTGGGTGGCTATGTGGAGCCCAGCAGCCGAGGCTGGGTTCAGTATACTCCTGCTGCTGTCCTGAAATTCTGAGTAACTTTTGCAAAGAGTCTCTGCATTTCTTTCTTTTTTCTTTTCTTTCTTTTTTTTTTTTTTTGCAGTTTTTGGCTGGGGCAGGTTTGAACCTGCCACCTCCGGTACACGGGGTCAGTGCCCTACTCCTTTGAGCCACAGGTACCACCCCCTTCTTTTCTTTTTTTTTTTTTTTTTAGACAGAGTCTCACGATGTCACCCTTGCTAGAATGCCATGGCATCACAGCTCACAGCAACCTCAAGCTCTTAAGCTTAAGCGATTCTCTTGCCTCAGTCTCCAGAGCAGCTGGGACCACAGGTGCCCACCACAATGCCCACCTATTTTTTTTTTTTTTTTTTTTTTTAGAGAGACAAGTTCTTGCTCTTGCTCAGGCTGGTCTCGAACTCATGAGCTCAGGCAATCCACCCATCTTGGCCTCGCGAGTGCTTGGGATTTCAGGCATGAGCCACCACGCCAGGCTGTCTCTGCATTTCCATCTTGCACTGGGCGGGGCAGACCCTTAGCCAGTCTTGTGGGTTGGCTATTCTTGCACGGTTGAGGATGTGGTTTGGGGCAACACTTCCACGTGGCAGCTTGGCAGTGGCCCAGGCTATGCTCCTGCACTGGCCCTTTGCGGGTGTGCTATTAGTCCTCACAGCTCTGAGGGGAAACTGAGGCCCTGAGGGGCATGGGGCTGGCTCAGGGGCACCTGGCTCCTGGGGACATCCTGGGACCTCCCTGCAGACTGAGGCTCAGAATCTTCACACTGTCCCTGGCTGTGACCTTTTCCTGGGGTTCCCAGGGCAGCAGTGCCGGGTGGCAGAGTCAGCCTCAGTGCAGGAGTGTTTATCTTTGATGGCCCACACTTCCAAGGAGGCAGACAGCAGCATCTCTCCCCTCTTACCTCACTCCGTGCTCTGGCTTTGGGGAAGAGGCCAAGACAGAACTCATGTTCACCTGGGGCCAGGCCAGATGGAATGCCAGCACATGTGGGGGTGCAGGTGATTCCAGCTCAGTCCCTCGCCACAGGAAGAAAACAGAACATGTCGTTGGTCCGATCAGACACCAGGCCCAGCAGGTAGAGTGCTGGCCAGCCACTCCTGGCTTGGAGGAGGGAGGAGCACCAAAGAGGAGACGCATTTGGAAGGCTCCACCTGGCCACCGGTCCTGCCTGGTGCCAGCTCCTCTTTTGAAAATGCTTTCCTGTTCAATGTGACAAACTGGGAGCTCACAAACCTTTCTTCATAGCCCATGGATGGAGACGAGGATGTAAAGCATTTGGAAATTCTATTGCTGTGCAAGTGAAACACTCTTGCCCCCAGTATGGTCTTGACTAAGTTAATTATTAAAATATAAAGGGAAATAACTTCCTTCCATATGCTTCGTAGAATTATTTCCTTCCCCATCAGAAACCAGGTTTCTTTTAACATAAAATTTATTGTCTGTGTGTTTTCATTAAGAGAAACTATCATGAAAATTATGGAATAATTTAAAAGATCACCTCTTGGGTCAGGTGTGGTGGCTCACACCTGTAATCCCAGCACTCTGGGAAGCCAAGGCAGGTAGATTGCATGAGGTCAGGAGCTTAAGATCAACCTGAGTGAGAGCAAGCCCCTGTCTCTACTAAAAAATAGAAAAAAAGTTAGTGGGGCACTGTGGCAGGCATCTGTAGTCCCAGCTACTTGGGAGACTGAGGCAAGAGGATTGCTGGGAGCCCAGGAGTTTGAGGTGGCTGTGAGCTATGATGCCCTGGCACTTTACTCAGGGTGACAGAGTGAGACTCTGTTTCAGTAAATAAGTAAAAAAGATGATGACCTTTTAAAAATAGGCAAATAAATTTTCAATTTTCGTTCAGTAGTAACCGGTAGTTTGTGAATTCTAGGAAGCTCGAAATGATGACTTAGGTTTTCTGGCCTTCCCTCCCCTCTCTCGCGGCTGGGGCAGATGTTCCAGCCAGAGCGATTCAGAGCTCCTCCCACCCCTTCTTGAATTATAGCAGTAGGTTTTCCAACTAGAGCTTGAATCTCTTGGTGTCTATGTTCCCATAAAAATCAAAGGTCAGATAGCAGTAATGACATTGAAATTGCTTCTTTATTTTAATTCATCTCAGCTAGTGTTTACTAAACATTCACCACATGCAGGTCTCCACTGATGTGATCCTTTCCCTGCTCCCAAATGTACAGCCTCCTGGGATGAAGACTTGAGTACATAGATAGTCACCACAGAGCCTAGAGAGGGTGCAGGTTGCTGAGACGGTGGGAGGGAGTATGTGTGAAGGGGTGATGTCGAAGGAGGAGTCTGCAGGGGCTGAGGGTGCGGGGAGGGGCCTGGGCAGGGGCAGCAGCAGGAGGCCCCCTGCTGTAGAGTGAGGTTGGAACACAGGCCCCACAAGTATGGGAACCAGGGTGAACCAGGGCTGTTGCAGCATGTTGAAGAGGCCTCAGATGCCGAGTTAAGTTGGTCCACAAGAGCCCCACAGATGGCTGCTGAGTGGGAGGATGAGTAAAGAACAATGGGTTTTAGGAAGGCGGCACTGTGTGCAGGACGGTAGATCACTCACAAGGGGAAGATGGGCAGTATGGTGCAGAGGGCGCCATCGAGGGCCTGGCCAGGGCAGGAGCTGACCTGAGAGACTCTGGGAGAAGATTAATCTATCTCTAATCTACGTCCAAGGAAGGAGGAGGGAGGTGCAGGTGGGAGCAGGGAGCAGGTCACGTCAGTATAGACCTGTGGGCGGTAAATTTTTAGGAAATAGTAGCTGAGATGAATGAAAATAAAGAAGCGATTCTGAGAATGACAGAGAAGTGATGGAATTGTTAGGTGTGGAGGGACCAGCTGTCAGGGCCCCGCGTTCCCATGTTCTTGGTTCCCAGGACCAGAGCATGCTCACTGGTACTGAGACCACAGAAGGAAGGAGCAGAGTCGCAGGTGCAAGTGGGCAAAGTGCTGAAGTTTTATTCAGGACGACAGTGTGGCACATTCCAAAGGAGGGGCAGGCCAGTCCCTGCGAGTGGAGGAGTCACTGAGTTAGCAAGATTTCTCTTTCTATGCTGACTCCCTAATTTTATATTAAGTCCTGGATGGAATATTCATGGTTTTTCTTGGAAGAGGGTTGAGAATTCCTGGAATTGGGAATCCTCCCCATTTCTATCCTTGTAAGGCAATTCCTGAGGGTGCCATGGTATTTGTGAACTGTCATGGCACTGGTGAGATTTTTACCATGTTAACTAGGGTAGGTCATCCCAGGACTCTGTTATCTCAGACAGTCCATCAAGGCCTTGACAGTATCTCTACTGCATGATTTCTCTGCCTCCTTCTGATTGGTCAGTGGTTGGAGACCCTCTATTGGAGACCAAACATCTGGTCAGTCCTTGGGGACCCTCCTAACACTTTATCTTTTTTTTCTTGGGAGCCCCCTCCCTAGGGTCCTCATGAGGCTATTCCCAAAGAACTGATGTCTATCTGTTTATGTCAGGAAGACCCTGGGACGTTAATCAGTCTCCCGAAACAGTTAGCTCCCCAAAACAATCCACCTGCAAGATCTTGTACCTGTGAGGTCTCGAATAACCCTGTCCCCATAACAACTCAGGCCAGCCAGGCCCAGCCTGTCCAGAATAGCATCCAGCACCCACACTGCTCATGTCTGACTAACTGCCTAATCTAAGGGAATGGTTGTCAGTGGACAAGTTGATAGGAAGGACAGATTTGGGCACCGTGTAATAACGTGAATAACAAGAGTGCTGCTAACAGTAGGTAATATAAAGAGGCATTCTGATTCCAGAAGTCTTCAGAGGTTGAACGCTTTGGTCCAGTCTTTCCTGTCCCATCTCGGAGGACTTGACTGTGTCACAGAAGACCCTCCTGTTACTCCCTGCCCCATCTCAGAGGACTCCACCGTGTCACAGGAGACTCTCACGAGACTCTCTGCCCCATCTCAGAGGACTCGACCATGGGTGAGCCTCATGTGGCTCCCTGCCCCATACCAGAGGACTCAACCGTGTCACGGGAGACCCTCACGTGACTCCCTGCCCCATCCTGGAGGACTCTGACTGCGTCACGGGAGACCCTTATGTGACTCCCTTTTGTCTGGCGCAGTTGTCTTCCATGGGGGGTGGTTTGCCCCTCCAGGGAGTCATTTTTGGTTTGATGCTACTGGCTCTGTGGGTGGAATCCAGGGATTTGGGAAGTGTCCTGTGATGCACAGTGGTCATCTTGCTCAGAATGGCGCAATGCCCTGGTTGAGCATCTCTGGCCTAGAATCCAGTCCACTATGGCACTTAAGCCTTTACTCTCATGAACTGGTCCTCTGGTTCCCATGCCTCCCCTGGCTTCTTGCCCCTTTGACTTTGTCTCTTGGGGCCAGTAGCAGGAATTTGCCCGTAAGTCCCGGAGGTGGCTGCCTTTGGGGAACTTCTCTCCTGCCTCTGTCCACCGGATCCTTCTTTCTTCCGTTTCTCCCTCACAACCTTTTGCATGGATAACATCTCCAGTATTCCTTGGGGTTCATTGCAGGCTTTCCCCCTGTGTGCCATGTTCCCTGGAACCCATGTCTCCCTGTCTGGGGCCCCCTCGTACACACATATCTTTTTTCTGTTTTTATACCTGTCCTCCAACTAAACTGTGAAATTCTGTATGACATGACGATGCCTTTGACGAATCTGGTGTTGCTGCTGTAGTCAGGCTGTGGGCATTCAAAAAGGAGATTACATCATTGATTTTGCTTCAGCAATGAGTGATTGAATGAGTGGATGGAAGTGAATAAGACCAGTATTTCAGTATTTACATCCCGAACATATTCTAATTTGTGGTGCTAATGCCCTACCAGCAGACAACTTACATTAAGTAAGAAAAAAACCACAATTTAAATTGGAAAGCAGAACTTTATTTATTATAAAAACATACGATGCATGTCAAGCTGTAGGACGTTTAGTTAAATATCATCATACTCTACTAAATTGCCAAATTCATGGAAACTTTCGGGTAGGGAAATGTACATGTAAAATAAAATGTGACATAAATTGGGCATAAATTGTTATAGTTCTTTGAGCTTCTGTAAGTAAAGGGACGTAAGCTCTAGGGTATGGGGTGCTCTGCTGGCAATCAGCTGTGTGGCCTTGCACGAGGCCCCCCATTCTTCCACTCTTCAGTGTACCCATCTGCAAAATGAGATCTTCATTGTATCTAGGGCTCTCACGTTTTAAAAAAGTTATTGAATCCTGCGATTCTTATTGAGGGCATTGCTTTTTATCTGTAAGTCTATTTATGAAAGGGACTTTTGTGTATTGACCAATTTCTGTTAGCTGCAGACAGGGAAAAGATGTCTGAGTTAATTATGCCACACAGGTGTGATGGAATGGGCAGCAATGGCATCGTATCAGAGGAGAAAATTAAACTGAGACCCTGGTGGGCTCATTGATGAGGGAATACACAATCCAAACAGCCAGGAGTAAAACCATCCAACTCCCTAACGGAGAAGCCAGCTGTGTCTGCAATGAGCACACAGACCAAGGAAGTCATGACGACTTTGCATCAGTTTTGAGGGACTTTAGTGAGGTTCATTTTCATTTTATTTGTGAAACAGTTGAAGCTGATGCTTGCCTGGACAGAGGAGTAGAGAGTAGCGGTCCTGGGGGCTTCTGAATACCAGGTCTGTGTTGGAAGTGGCTGCCTGTCATCTCCTCGTGCTGCTGAGCAGGAGAGATGCCCCAGATGGGAGACGCCCAGTGAGGAAGATCAGGGGTTGCAAGGGTGGGGGATGCCACGTGCCCTATTGTGCTCTTGGAGATTCCTAACCCTCGTTAGTATATTAAAGACCCTGAGAATTCCTGCAGCAAAGGGACCTGCTAACATTTACAGAGTAGTTTACGCAACTCTGATTTCTTTTTTCTTTTTTTTTTTTTTGGAGACAGAGCCTCAAGCTATCCCCCTGGGTAGAGTGCCATCGCATCACAGCTCATAGCAACCTCCAACTCCTGGGCTCAAGCGAGTCTCCTGCCTCCGCCTCCCAAGTAGCTGGGACTACAGGCGCCTGCCACAACGCCTGGCCATTTTTTGGTTGCAGCCATCATTGTTGTTTGGCGGGCCC
>CAUYQV010002131.1:0-11782 GCA_963574575.1 Galagoides demidoff | reverse complement strand
CCCGGCCATTTTTTGGTTGCAGCCATCATTGTTGTTTGGCAGGCCCGGGCTGGGGATTCGAACCTGCCACCTTAGGTGTACGTGGCTGGTGCCTTAACCAATTGAGCCACAGGCGCCGAGCCCTTTATTCTTGATAAAATGTTAGATCCACACTTTCAAAGCTAAGGACAAAGTATAAAATCAACATGCAAGCCATTTCTTAGTGAAAATATTTTTCGTAACCTGCCTGCCCTGTCCCTGCCCACCAGATGCACCCCTGGAGGCCCCAGTCTCACTCACCTCACTGAGCTTGGCTGTGGTCTGCTCCTGCCTGGCCTCTGGGTCACCCAGGCCAGTCACCCCACCTGTATCTGTCCCCCACTTTAGCCAGAGTGCTCTGCAGGAAATGCACAACCACCCTGGGCCCCAGCTGCTGCCCTTCCCTAGGACCAAGGAGCTAATCCCTCAGCCTGGTTCACAGGGGTTTCTAGAACCCAGTTCTCTGCCTGACTCACCTGCCTCTCCATCCAGGCTACACCTTTGGCCCAGGTGGGCCCTGCAGGATGTGAGGCTCCCCCGGTGGCCGGCCCCTCTTCCTGCTCTGCAGACCTTGGTACAGTCCTCAGACTCCATTCTCTCTCCCCTGTGGACCACCCCATTCCCCCACCCAGGCGGGTTATAGCTCCTCTGCCTGTCCTGCGAAGTAGTACAGACCTCTGTTGTTCCCTTCCCTTCTGTGTACTTACTTGTTACGCTGACTCCCCAGCTGAGTTAAGCTCTGGGGTTCGGGAGAAGCGCGTCACTTTTATGTAGGTCCAGTCACCAGAAGTGTTTGGAAAACACCTGGTAAAGAAAGGAAATACATGAAATGGTGAATGAAGGAACCTCGTACTTGAGCTCGGCCACTCATTAGGCAAAGCCTGAGGTTTTATTAGTCCCCTGCTGTCCCATGCGGCCACACTGAGTCACATTTCCCGTCCCGGACCCCGGGGGCACTCTTTACTTCTCCCTCCTCCTGCTCCAGAGAGCTAGGCTGTGACAGAGAAAGCCAGCAGATACAACTTGGCCTCCCTCTATTGCCCAGGGCCCGATTCCTGGCCCCTGCAAGGGCCAGATGCAGACGTCTAGGAACTCCAAGGCCGAGAGAATCAGACTGATGGCACCTGCTTCCAAAGGCAAATTCTCTGAGACCTCCAGGGTCAGCAGAGAGCCTGGGCCTCCCTGGGGGCTGTGGGGTCTGGCAAGGGTGAGGAAGGCATCTTCTCCACTCAGAATCCAGTATGTTTTTAAATAATTACTTATCTTGTGTGGGCAAGTTTGGGAAAAGTGAGGACTTCATAATGTGTACTCACTTGAACTTCTTGAACTTAACTGTTCTCAAATACGTGATTCTGAGCATCCTGAGACCAGATGTCTGATCGCATTAAACCAATCACGTATTTCTTAAGGTTTGACTCACATGTTACCTAGTACTTCACTGTAATATTGTTTAGAATTATTGCCGGCAAAAAAGTAGAGAGAGAGAGAAAGAAAAAAAAATCTCATTCTGCTGCCAAGGCTAGAGGACTATGGCATCATAGCTCACAGCAACCTCACACTCCTGGATTCAAGCAATCTTCCTGCCTCATCCTCCTGAGTAGCTGGGACTACAGGCGCCCACCACCATGCCCAGCTAATATTTCTACTTTTAATAAAGATGGGGTCTTGCTCTTGCTCAGGCTGGTCTAGAACTCCTGAGTTCAAGGAATTCTCCCACCTGGGCCTCCCAGAGTGGTAGGATTACAGGTATGAGGTACCATATCCAGCCCCCCCCCAAAAAAAGTATATTTTTGCTTACTTTGTGTTGGACACTTAATTTATCTCATTTAATCCTTTCTGGAGTATAAGTATTTATTATTCCACTTTATGGATAAGAAACAATAGCCTCAGGGGAATAAAGGACTCACCCGCCGTCACCCAGCCACTGACCCAGAACCTCACTCTGCTGACCCCGATGCCTCTGGCTTTCCTACTAGACCTCGCTGTCTCTGCCAGGCAGGGGAACCCCAGACTCATTCTTGATGGGCTCAGGGGGCTTGTGGGTAACAATCCTACTTGGGAATAAGGCACCCATATTTCATGAACCCCAATTTACAAAGCAGAGTCTACCTTCCAGGAGGTAAATGTGTGCAGTGATGACAGGCCCGGCCGGCCTCCCACCACCCTGTCCCCACTTCTGTGCCAATCTTGTCATCCAGATGAGGGCACATTTCACAGTTTCCAGTGTGAAAACTCTGTCTGGTTGGGGGTCACCAGTAAGTAAGTCGCAATACTTCATTACTCATGGACAGTGCTCTTAATGTCAATGCCTGGACTCTTCTTCCAGGGTAGAGGGGGACTCGGACGGACGGGAGAGAACACAGAAGCTGAGGGCCAGAGCCTCGGTCTCAAATCCTTACTGCGCCCCTTACTATAGTGCATACTTGACCTCAAGCTACAGCGTATTGCTGAGTCCCATCTCCACAGCAATAAAACAAAGATAATAAAACTCCTCTAAAATAACATTATGGGGTTAAATGAGGAAGTGCATTCAAACATGGGAACCATAGGAACAAAGGGAGTTATCACCTTGATCCAAAAGAAATCACCTGTTCAAGGGTTTGCTCTGGAGGTGATAACCAGCCCTATGAGACTGAGAGAATGGCCCGTGCCCACCCAAGCCCCAGCCAGCCCCAGCCAGTGCCTCTGTGGCAGTGCAGGAAGGGCAGCTCCGGCAGACGCCGGAATCTGATTCTCACCACAGGACCACCAAAGCCTACCAGGAAAGGAGCCAGTATTCACTGGGGTCAGTGACAGAGGACGGGGAGGCAAGCACAGGGATACGGTTGTACGTGCCCAGAGAACACAGTTATAGAAAAGCTTAATTAGCAGTTTCAAAGTACCACTTCTTACTCTCCATTACTCACAATTTTTCTTCTTTGCACTCTATGCCACTGGTGTGTCAGCAGTAGGAATTCTATTTTTTTTTTTATTTAGATAGATTATTGTATCTAAGAAATCTTTCTCAAAGAAGAGGGTGAAGAGAGAGACTAGGGAGAAGGAGGAGGGCCAGAAGGACGAGGAGAAGAGGAGAAAGCAGGTGTGGGCTCACATAACGCAGAGGCAGGCAGGGCTCTCACACTGGCGGGGAGGACGGCCAGGGTCTGCAGCTCTGTCTCCTCGCCCGACCTTCTTGCCTCCCTCTCTCCTCACCAGCCCATCAGCAGCCCCAGCCAGGCGCATGCGCAGGAAAGCGCCACAGTAGAACCAAGCCCAGTGGCTGCACCTGGCTCAGGGGGCTGTTGGAGTTCTGTGGAGCTTCCTGCCCACCTCTCCCACCTCCAGCCATGCCGAGCGCCCCACATGCACACTCCCCACACCCACACACGCCATGAGGCCTCATGCCTCCCCCGTTAGCCTCTACCGTATCCATTTTCTACACTGCTCTCCTGAATCCCATCTTCTTGTCCCAATGTCAAGGATCATTCATATTCTGCATGTCCTCGGTGCTTTGTGGAAAGCTGTCCCGGTTCTTAGGTGCCTCCTCTTCCCCCACCAAGCCTGGTTCCTGCCTCCGCCCTGGCAATCTTCCCATCACGTGGCCAACCCTCTGTAGGCCTGAATCCCTGCAGACGAGCTCCCAGGGTGAGGGCGAGCTCCTCACACCTTCCATCCCATCACAGGCTTAGGACAGCGGAGGTGGTCAGTAAGCTTTATATGGAGAGTAAAGAGTGGTCCTGTGGAAAGGGTATCCAACGGCTGTTCAACTAGCCCACTTAAATAAAATGTCCATGTAATTTTATGAGAGTAGCAAGAATTTGAGGATAGCAGTGTTATAGAAAGAGGATAATTTGGGGAAGTAGACACACACGTATAGTTCAAATGTTCAATAGTCAACCTTTTGGCTCATCTTCCTCTTCTGTGGAATGGGGCTGAGGTGGGACCTAATGGGCAGGCAGGCTCTGGCGGTCAGGTGCCGTGATGAGTGGGGGAGAACCCGGCTCGTACAGACCTCAGGGCCTTGGTTTCCTGGGGCAGCTGTGATGGGGTGGCTCAAACACCAGACATGCTTTGTCTCACATTCTGGAGGCCATAGGTCTGAAATCAGCAGGCCACGCTTCCTCTGAAACTGTGGTGGAGAGGGTGCCCTTTCAGCCCTCGTCTCAGGTTCTGTTATTTGCTGGAAGTCCGGACACCACTTGGCTTGTAGGTGACTTAGAAATAGAACACTTCAGTCTCTTGCTTCTGTTGCCGCATGGCCAGCTTCTCTGTATGCCTTTGTTTTCCCTTCTTCCGCCTCTTTTTTTGTTCCCAGAATATCATAGGGTTACATGGATTGCTTGAGTCAGAGTTATACATGTGCCCGTCATCCAGACAGTCTTCCTTGCATGGGTCAGGTGTGATTTCACCCACCCCTCCCCACCTCCCACCTGCTTGATGTCCGCTGAGTTTTACCTCCGTCTGCACATGAGCACTCATCACTTAGTTCCAGTTAACAGTGAGTACATGTGGTGTTTGTTTTTTCACCCCTGTGATACTTTACATAGAAGAATGGCCTGCAATTCCTTTCAAATTTTTGCAACAGTGATTACATCATCTTTCTTCATGGCTGAGTAGTGAGCATGCCATGGTGGGGGGGGGGGTGCCACATATTTTTTATCCACTCCTGAATTGATGGACACCTGGCTTGATTCCACATCTCTGTGACTGTGATGTGTGCTGCAATAAACATTTGAGTGTGTCTTTTAGATAAAATGACTTATTTCCCTTGGGTCGATAGCTCGTAGTAGAATTAATAATTGAATGGTAGGTCTACACTAGTTCTTTGAGGAATGTCCATGTTATTTTCCATAAAGCTGGTCCTAGTTTGCAGGCCCACCAACACTGGTTCCCCTGTCTGTGCATCCACATTTGGGGATTTTTTGATAAAAGCCATTCGCACTGGGATTCGGTGATTTGCATTTCCCTGATGATTAGTGATGTTGAGCATTTTCTCATATTTATGGCCACTCTCATCTCTTTTCTTTGAAAAGCATCTGTGTGTGTCTTTTGCTCTCTTTTTATTGGGGCTGTTTGATTTTTTCTTGCTAATTTGCTTGAGTTCTGTGTAGATTCTGAGTACTAGCTCATTATTAGATGTGTAGCATGCAAACATTTCCTCTCATTCCTTAGGCTGTCTATATGCTTTGTTGGTTGTTTCTTGGCTGTGTAGAAGTCTTTTAATTTAATCAAGCCTCATTTATTTATTTTTGTTTTTTCTGCGATTGTCATTGGGGTCTTTTTCATAAATTCTTCACCTAGACTGATCTCTATAATAGAAGTTTTTTCCAATTTTTTACTAGAACTCTTATGGCTCCATGCCTTAGATTTAAGTTTGTTATCCATCTTGAATTAATTTTTGTGAGTGTGAAAGACATGGGTCCTGTTTCAATCTTATACATGTGGCTATCCAATTTTCCCAGTACTATTTACGGAATAGGGATTCCTTTCTAAAGTGTATAGTATTTAGTTTGTCAATATGTGGATGGTTTTATATCTGGGTTTTCTCTTCTGTACCATTGACCTATGTGTCTATTTTTGTGCCAGTTCCATATTGTTTTGGTTACTATATTATAACTTAAATCTGGCGAAGTGATGCCTCCACATTTGTTCCTGTCCTTTAAAGTTTCATGGGCTATTCAGGATATTTACTGCTTCTAAACAATGCACAGAATGATTTTTTCTAGATCTGCAAAAAGTGACATTGGTATTTTGATGGAAATTACACTGAACCTGTAGATCACATGAGTGCATGGACATTTTTACAATTTTGATTCTGCTGACCCATGAGCATAATATTTTTTTTTTAATTTGTTATATCATTGGCAATTTTCTTCCTCAAAGCTTTGTAGTTCTCTTTGTAGAAATGTTTTGCCTCTTTGGTTAAAAATATTCCCAGGTATTCTTTTTTCTTTGTAGCTTCTGTGAAACATAGTGAGTTTTTCTTTTTTTTATTTAAATCTCAGTCAGGCTGTTGTTGGTACATTGGAATGCTATGGAATTGCATACATTGATTTTGTAATCGGAGACTTTGCTGATTTTTTTCTCTCAATTCCAGGATTCTCCTGGTGGAATCTTTGTGGCATTCTAAATATAAGAGCTACTTCATTAACCTTCTAAATTATTTTCTTGTTTCCAGTTTCATCTAGTCCTGCTCTGATAATAGTTATTTCTTTTCTTCTGCTGGGAGTAGGTTTGGTTTGCTGTTCCTTTCCTCGTCCCTTGAGATGACTCATTACATTGTTGATTGCTGATCTATCTACTTAGTGTAGGATTTAAGGTTATGAATTTGCCCCTTAGGACTGCTTTTGCTGAGTCTCATAGATTTTCATAACTTGTGTCCCCTTTGTCATTGAGTTCAAGGGATCTTCTGATTTCCATCTTAATTTCCTTATTGACCCACTAATTGTCTCACAGTAGGTATTCCCTCAAGTAGATTTTACAACCTGTGTGTTTTCTTCTTCACCCTCGGCTATGCCTACCGGTCTTCTATTTGACCTCATTACACAATTCCATGTTTCCTGTAGGTTTTGATCATTCCTATTATTTCTCTGTTCTTTCTCTTTTCTTTCACAGACTGGTTTAATTCAAAAGTGTTTCTCTTTCTTCTGCCTGGTCTAGTCTATTCTTAAAACTTTCCATGATGTTTTATGTTTCTTTAAATGAATTTTTCATTTCTAGAAGTTCAGGGATTTTCCAAATAATTCAATTTCTTTTGTAAGCTTTTTGTTCATTTCCTGAATTATTTTTGAGGTTTCTTTCTATTAATTTCTATCTTCTCTTAGACTTTGTTAAGCTTCCTTATAATCCATATTTGAATTCTTTATATGTCATTTTAATATTTTAGTTTTGGTTGGTTTCCTATTATTTCCTTTGAAAGTGTCCTTTAAATCTGATTTTTTATACTTCTGGAGTTCTTACACTAATTCCTTCTCATCTGGGGGTACTGGGCCTGGTTTGTAGATCTGGCTCAGGGTCCTCTGTGATCAATCCATGACCCAAGCTGCCTAAGGGGTGTTCAGGCAGGTTTGATGGCCCCTTGGGTTGCTACTAACCCACTGTCTTCACCACTTCCCTGCAGTGTGAGTTGTGTTCGGTCCCTGGCTTAATCTCCAAGATGGTGGGTGGTACATGTGAGTATAAATCAGCCCTAGTTGATCAACTTGGTAGATGCTATGATGAGGTATAGAGTTGTTTTCCAGGTGATTGGTTGATATTAGTGCGACAGAGCCAGCTGTCTAAATGTTCTTTACTGCCTGTGGTAGTCTCTGGTCCCCCAGGTGGAATACATGAGTTCCCCAAGCCTTAGGAGAGACTTTGTAGCTCTCAGGGGGTTACTCCAAAGGGGCTGCTTGATTTCCACCACCAGTGAGGTGGGGTAGATGAACAAGGCAGATCACACTCACATTGTGGGAGCCTGAAAGGTTTTGCGAAGCCTCGGCAGGGTTCAGAATTTGCCACCCTGGCACTACAGGGAGCCACTGGCAGGAGGGGCCTACACACCTGACAGCTGAGGCTCTGGGCTGGGATCTTTCCCCCCTTACCCAGCAGTGCAGTTTTTCTGGAGTGAGGAGCACATTCCCAAATTTCCATACCTTGAACCCTCACAGCACACTCCCTTCAGTTCAGTCCACATGGACTCCCTCACCACTGGGATCCAGCTCAAGAACTTTCCCCAGGTGTGTATCTGACCAAGTGTCTCCATGAAGTGCCAGCAGCAGAGAGTTTCCAGAATGTGCACTCCTGTTCCACCTCAAGTCTGCAGAGAGCAGTGTGCCCCCCACTGTCTTTAGGGATCTCAACCTTGACCATATGCCCTCTGGAGAGAAGCAGCTACTTGGGAACCACTCTGCTAAATCTGTTCAAGGCAGAGCCATCTCTCCTGTGCAATGTAGCTCAGGGGCTGCAGGACCCGGTCGGCCCATGCACCTATGTCGCAGACATTCCTTCTGTGTCCCCTGCACCCCTCTTGAATCTGGGGGACACTGGGACTGGCTTATTTATCAAAGCCACTAGCATGCAACCCCACAAAATGCCGGCAGGCAGGGGCCCACATTATGCACCCCTGTTCTACCTCCTCAAAGCAAAAGGCATGGGACCCGCTCTCTGTGGGGGCCTCAGCCTGGGGTGTACACCCACCAGTGAGAAGTGGCCAGTCATCAACTTCTCATCTCGAAACTACTCCCAAGGTTATAGTGGGTGGGGGAGGGGCTTCAGCTCTACGTCAGCCTGAGCTGCCACTGCTTTCTCAGTTTGGGGGGACGTGGAGATGGAAGGGGAGAAAGCCTCTGGATGGAAAACCAAAGCCAGCCCTCTGGCCTCAGTGGCACACTCCCCTGGGGAGCCCCTCACAAACTGCCCAAACTCTGGGCACACACTAGTCTACCTGCTAGTTTACCAGCTATTTGCTGCCATGCCTGGGCTTGTAGAGGGTGATGATCCCAGTGAAATACACCTTCCCTGCATCCACTTCAGCCTCTCCCTGGGGTGGCTCAGCGCTGCCGTGAGCTCTCTAGAGCATGCTACCAGACTCGGGGGCCGCTGCTCACTGAAGACACTTTGAGGAGGGAAACCCCCCCTTACCATTTCTGGGGCTCCCAGCCTCTCTGGGCTGGATCCTTGCTGATATCTCTTCTTTTTCTTCACCCTTCTCATCTTCACAGATTTCTCAGTTGGGTCCCCAGCCGTCTCTGTCCCTCCTTCTGTGATCCACGCCTGAGCCTTACTCCTCTGTCCTCTTCCCTATCTGATATCCCACCTGGGCCTTCTGGCAGGTAATGTCTCCAGGCAGCCATCTTTTTCTCGCTCACCCTTACCCTATTCTTGTGAGTATTATGCCCCAACTCCATCTTGCTAAGGGCCTTCAAAACTCCCCCTTTAAGACAGGAAACTCAGCTGAAACAGTTCATATAACTGCAAAACCCCAGCTACCCCTTTTAAAGACTCTCCTTGTTGGCTCTTGTCAGCTTGTATTAAGGATTTGCTCCCTCCTACTGAAAGCCCCTTCAAAAGGTTTCCACCCCTGCTTCTAGGGCTTGAGAGAGTTTGAGACATGAGCCCACTCTCAGCCCCACTGATCAATAAAGGACCTTTGCTTAATTTGGACTCAGTGTCCTGGTGTTTCTCTATTCTACTCACTTCAGGTATAACATGAGGACACAGTCACCTGGGATCAGGGCCTGCTCTAATCACATCCTCTTAACTCATTTCATCTGTAAAGACCCTATTCCCAACTAAGGTCATATTTATAGGTACTGGGGTTAGGGCTACAACATATATTTCTGAGGGATTCAATTCGACCATGACATTCAGAGAAAGACAACAGAATAAAGTGTGAGGGGAGAATTCACTCTGAGGCCGGGCCACCAGGTTCAAAGCCTGGTGCGGCCACTCCCAGCTGTGCTGCCTTTGGCAGATGGTTGACCTCTCCATTCATGCCTCAGCTTTCTCATCTGTGAAATGGGAATCATAATGGTACCAGATCATGGAAAGGTGTTGGATGAATTTATGAGTTCATGGAGGTAAGGGGCTTACAAAATGTCAGCTACAAGGACAGCACTATATACAAAAAGTGTGCGCCTACCATGATTCCCAGTGAAATACACCCTCCCTGCATCCACTTCCAGCCCCTCCCTGGGGCAACTCAGCACTGCAGTGCATTCTCCAGAGCATGGAGTGCCTATGGCCCCTGCACAGCTCTGAGGACAATTCCAGGGGCTGCAAATACCTCTGGAACTCCAGCGTGAAGCTCCTGGAACACCCCTGTGGTTCCAGAGGCCATAGGTGACAGAGATGCACATCGTGAGTGAAAACGATAGAAAGAAAGGTTATGGCAATAGGTTTATGGAGAACAAACCCTGAGGGACATGTGGTGCCTCTTTTGGAGCCCAAAGCAAACTGTGCTTTGCTTCCTCGGCAAAGGCACCTGGGGCCTTGCAGATGTGGTCACCTGACAACACAGGGGGTGCCAGGGCTCCACACTGGGGTTCCAGAGGTGTTTGCAGCCCCTAGAACTGTTCTCAGACTGTGCAGCCCAGGAGCAGTGCTGTGAGACCAGGACACAGCTGGCTGGAAGCCAGGCCAATGTGTGAGATCCCACGAGGCAGAGACCAGGTCAGCAGCTTCTGTGTGACCTGATTTCCATTTGGAGGTGGTGTTAGCAGTCAGCACCCTACGGAGAGCGCACTGAGCCACTCTTTTACTTCAAAATCTGAGTGAACATTCAGAGAAGCACATGGCTGGTGCACCCAGGCCAGTGGCTCCTACGAACCCCTCTGCACCCCACGCAGCTGCTGGTTTTCAGCAGAGGCCCATCCCACCCGTCTCCTCAGGATCACCCTTCTGCTTTCCTGGCACTCTGCTTCTGCATGACAGCAGGGGCCACATGGCCACCTGTCTCTGTCTCTGTCTAGCTGGCATCATGCTACACGGGCTGAAGGGGACAACACAGCCTCCAGCATGATTGACTGCAGAGAGGCCGTGGCCAGCCGAGCCCCTGGCAAATACAGCACGCTGGGCAGACTGCCTGAGGGCTGTGCCACTGGGGACCAGCTGGGGAGGGGTAGTCGCCAAGAGAGGGCCATGGGGCCGTCCCTGGGCCTTCCCAGCATCTCCAGAGGAAGAGCAAACCTTGTTCCCGGCTCCGACGGGGCAAGCCAGGGGTTCCCTCTGCAAAGGCCACACTCAGAGCATGGGACTACTGTGGGCTCATCCCTTCCTTCAGTAGACCATGAGCATTCTCGAGAAGCAGGATCCCACCTAAATGGTGGGGGCGAGTAAAGTAGGAAGCTCTGGATGCAAGAAGGAGCCTCAGGATTCCAGAACAGAGTGCACAGGCCTGGAGAGGGGTGAGCACAACCTGGATGGCTGGCCAAGCCCTCTCTGCAGACCCTCCTTCTGGAGGGTCTGCCGAGGTTCTCCTGTCCTTAGGAGACAGAGAGGGTCTAAAGCGAAGGTCCCTGAGCTAGACCCAAACACACAGGTCAGGTCAGTGTGGGGCCAAGTACAGGCTGGTATAGACAGGCAGACAGAAGGCACATCCCAGAGGTGTGTAAGGTAGGGCCTTGTGTGATGGGAAAGCTCAGGCCAATTAAATTAGGAATTATCAAAACGCCCTTATGCACCAACTTTAACTTAAACCCTATAAGGGCGGGTGTGTGTGTATGTCTACTTGCTTACACATGACAGGCACTAACGTGTTGGTAAACATGTAACGACTGGCCAGGTCAGGGGGAACACTGCTTGTTGCAGCTGCTAATTGCCATGGTGTAAATGTAGCAGGTGTCACGGCAGAATCTGGGAGAGGTGTCCTGGGACCAGAACGCCAGCCCTAACACCTTTCTCTTTGTAAGGTTGAATTCTTTTTAAAGTTATATTCTTAAGTAAGACCTATTGTTTTTTGATTCAAGGGTGAGTCAGCTGTTTCTATGTTCTCTTGTTTCCACATTCCCTGTTTCTCTTTAAGTGGAGTGGAATTTCAAAGTGCTTGGGAAGCAATCACAGTGCTAGATGCTCTGAAGGTTGCCATCATCTCCCTCCCTCTCCCATGCCAAAGCCAGCATCTCCTCAGCTGCTCCCCTTCATTCAGTCCCAGGGATTTAACTTCGCTTTTATAGAAAGATCCCAGGACTTTTGGTTAAACAGGTAGATTGAATATCCTTACTCTCCTAAAATCCAGTTAAAATCATGGTAAAGATGTAAAGGCACTGACATTCCAAGTTAGCCGGGACAGGAAGAAGACAAGACC
>CAUYQV010002128.1:0-31309 GCA_963574575.1 Galagoides demidoff | reverse complement strand
CCAGCGCCCTACTCCTTTGAGCCACAGGTGCTGCCATCCACCTCACTTCTTTTAATATATGGACTTTGGCAAGATCAGTCAAAGTCTCTTGATCTTACCACTTTTTCATTCTGCCCCGCCTGCCTCGTGTACTCACTTCCCCCCTTACTCTGCTTTTCCATTGTCAGTTGTCATTATCACTCCCTCGCATGTATTCTCAGTTCATCTGCTGGACTCTCCCTTAGTTATACTTGTTTGACTTCCAGTATCCTGGTTATCCCTAAAACTCCACTTACCCTCTCTATATATTTACCTGCACCCATAGGGCCAAACTTATGTGGAGGGAACCTGCTAACTGATTTTAGTTTAAGTCAGTGATACATATTTTCTTAGTTAATCCATTTATTCTCATACTCTTACATTACTATTTCCTGTCTTTTTTTCCCACTTCAAAGCTATACTTTCTGCCCTATCTTATTCTCTGTGAATTTTTTCCTGTTTCTATGAGGAAATTGAAGCAGTTGGAAAAGAATTTTCTTTCTTTCTTTCTTTCTTTCTTTCTTTATTTTTTGAGACAGAGCCTGAAGCTGTTGCCCTGGGTAGAGTGCCATGGCATCACAGCTCACAGCAACCTCCAACTCCTGGGCTCAAGCGAGTCTCCTGCCTCTGCCTCTCAAGTAGCTGGGACCACAGGCGCCTGCCACAACACCTGGCTATTTTTCGGTTGCAGCCATCATTGTTGTTTGGCGGGCCTGGGCTGGATTCGAACCCGCCAGCTCAGGTGTATGTGGCTGGCACCTTAGCCAGTTGAGCCACAGGCGCCGAGCCAGAAAAGAATTTTCATATGGTCCCTCCATAACATCTATTCACTTACCTGCATCTATACATATACACCTATATACACCTTCTTTGCTGTTACTAGAGATATATGTGTTCTTCTAGCTCAGGCCAACCCCTTTCACTTCTGTATTAGATCCCATTTGTCTTGTCTCCTTTAAAGATAATACTACAGTAGTTCTCCTTTTTGAATTGTATCATCAGTTTTCTTCATCTCTGTTATAATCATCTCATCAGCATTTATGCTATTATTTTTTCCATCCCTAAAAATATATATATTCTTTAGATCCTACTTCCTCTTCCAACTACTGCCCTATTTCCCTCCTGGCTTTTTTCACATAATTTCTTGAACAATTTGCCTGAAATTACTGTTGAACATTTTTCTCCTTTCAAAACAAGTCTACCACATCACTAAATTCAATGAAGACTTTTCAGTTTTCATCTTAGCAATCTAATTTTTCGGCTTTGCCGCCTTGATAAAGTTTCCTACTTATTTTCTAGGGTACTTTACTCTCTTGGTTTTTTGTCTACCTTACTGATTGCTCTTTCTCAATTCTGCTTTGCTTTCTGAGGAGTAAATTTAGTACTCAAAAAATAAAAAAATAAAAAAAAAATTTAGTACTCAATGACTATTTGAATGAGTCTTCCCTTTTTCTATGTATGCTTATTTTCTTGATGATCTTGTCTAGTCTCATGGCTTTAAATACCAACCATGTTCTGAATCCAAAATGGTTTCTGTCCAGCCTCATCTACTCCTTTGCACTCTACACTCATTCAACTACCTAATTACCATCTATACTTCTCTGGCTGATAACATCTCAAATTTAATATATCCATAACTAAGCCCCTGGTATTCCTGTTATTAGGGTTTTGTTCTTATGAGCTTGCTTTTAAATGAAGTCAGTTGTCTTCCAACTACATTATTTTAGTCCTTAAAATGTATAAGGCACTGTATGAAATGCTTTGTCGCATTCAATCCTCATAAAAATTCTTCCGATAGTTCCATTTTATCGATAAGGAAATTGAGGCCCAGATTAAGTAATATAGTCAAAGTTGCAAAGCCTGAGTGGATAAACTGGGATTCAGATCTGAGTTTGGTATACTACCAGTAACATTGTATTAAAGATACTGGACAATGATTATTAGCCTACTTGGTATATACACCAAATGCTGTGTTAGGCACTGGGGATACATTGTTGAATCCAGAAGCCTCCAAACTAGCATACTTTCTTTCATTGTTGGCTTCTATATTTTATTCTGAAAAATAGCCAGAGTAATTCCTCTAAAACTTGAGTCAGGCCACGCCACTCCTCTGTTTAAAACTGTTCATTAGCTTTTTCTTTCCATATTTCGTAGAATAAATCCAGAGTTCTTTGTTCTGTGTGCTATGGCCCCTGCCTACTTTTCTTGCCTTTTCTGACATATTATACAACTTAATGCTCATTATCCTCCAGCCACTTTGTCTTGTCTTTTCTTTTTTTTTTTTTGAGACGGAGCCTCAAGCTAACCCCCTGGGTAGAGTCCCATGGCATCACAGCTCATAGCAACCTCCAACTCCTGGGCTCAAGCGAGTCTCCTGCCTCAGCCTCCCAAGTAGCTGGGACCACAGGTGCCCGCCACAACGCCCGGCCATTTTTTGGTTGTAGCCATCATTGTTGTTTGGTGGCCCGGGCTGGGGATTCGAACCCACCACCTTAGGTGTACATGGCTGGTGCCTTAGCCGATTGAGCCACAGGCACCAAGCCCAGCCACTTTGTCTTTGATGATCTTTGAACACACCAAGCAGATTTCCTGTCTTAGAGCTTTGTACTTGCGATTCCTTCTGCCCAGAATGTCCTTCTGCAAGATAATTTAGGTGGCTTATCCTTTATCTCATGTCTGCTTCGCATTCATGTCTATTAAATACTGCTATATCATAGGCCTTCCTCAGTATCCCATCTAAAATATTACCCTGTCCCTTTCTCTGCCCCGGTTTTTTTTTTTCAATAAATATCTTCTGTCATTGTTATAAATATGTACTTTACCCCACTAAAATGAATTTAGTACTTATTGAATGGATGAATGAAAGGTATAGCTTCATTCCTGGATAATTTTGTTACTAGGATTTCTAGCTTTCATTATAAGAGTTATAACCATAATATCAAAGCTGAAACTTTTCATTTGTGCTTTGTAAGTTTTTATTTTTTATTTTTTTGAACCAGAGTCTAGAGTGCTATGGTCTCAACCTAGCTCATAGCAACCTCAGACTTAATGAGCTCCAGCGATTCTACTGCAACAGCCTCTGGAGTATGTGGGACTATTGGCACCCATCCTGATGACCTACTAATTTTTCTGTTTTTAGTAGAGATGGGGGTTTCATTCTTGCTCAGGCTGATCTGGAACTCCTGAGCTCACATGATCCTCCTACTTTGGCCTCCCAGAGTGCTGGGTTTATAGGCATCAGCCACTGTGCTAGTCCAAGTTTTAAAATTTTGCACAGAGCTCTTTTAAATTTTAAAATTGTGATTTATATTTTTCTCTCAGCTTTATTTCAGTTTGAATTATAATGCTTATGCTGTGTTTGTGTTTATAAAAATGTGAACTAAGGGGAAACCAAGTATAGCTCGGATACAGATTTCTTTTTTTTTTTTTTTTTTTTGAGACAGAGCCTCAAGCTGTGCCCCTGGGTAGAGTGCCATGGCATCATAGCTCAACAGCAACCTCTACCTCCTGGGCCCAAGCGAGTCTCCTGCCTCAGCCTCCCAAGTAGCTGGGACCACAGGTGCTTGCCACAATGGCTGGCTATTTTTTGATTGCAGCCGGCCTTGTTGTTTGGTGGGCCTAGGCTGGATTTGAACCTGCCACCTTAGATGTATGTGGCTGGTGCCTTAGTCACTTGAGCCACAGGCGCTGAGCCAGTTTTACATACTTTATCTGAATACTGTGATGATATATTCAGCCTATGATAAATATTTCTGGCAAATTATTATGTATAATTCATTATTTCTCCTTTGTTCATCTTTTAGGAAAATATTAATAATGTAAAAATTTATAAAACCTTGTGAAAAAAACTTCAAAAATGTTCATTTTAAATCCTTGAATTAGCAATATTTAAATTACCTATCTACATTAACAACCCTTTTCCATCTACCAACAATAGGGGATATTTTGGCCTCTTATACATTTACTCATGGATTTATTTAATTATATATGCAAATGACATCTTATCTGTTGCTATCCTTTTAAAATTTTTATTTCATTTTTTACTACTCCAAAGGACTAAGAAGACCTAGTATACTTGGACACCATAAAAAGTTTCCACAGAGAAAGCAATACTTTGATATTTTGGAAATTCAGAAGACAGTATTTCCGTAAAATCTCTCTAATTCTGCACTTACTCAACCTTGACTATATAGTCTCAAAATTGCCCGTCACTTATACTCCTTTCTTTTGAGAAAAATAGTCCCATGCTTTGCTATGTGACTTTGTCATTCTACACAGTGGACTCCTAACCAAAACACAGGCACATACAGATTGACCACGGGCTTGGTGCATGACCCAATCAGATTATTGGGGAAAATAATCAAAGTCTTTTAATGTGGTCACTTTTCTGAATCCAGGGAGAATAAATACTCCAGAGAACCACTATACCATCACAACTTCAGGCCTCCAGTCCATAGGACTTTGCTTTTCTGAATTAAGTATAGCCATTTTAAATGGAGGCAAGAAACAGTAGACCATGTGGGGCACTGTACATTTAGACCTATCTACTGATTACCTTTGTTCCGTGGCTTGAGAAAGAAAGGTGCAATGACAGCAATGCCATCGGCGCCTATTTCTGCTGCATGTTGGGCCTTTAAAGGAAGAGAGAAGAACATACTGAAATAAGTGATTTATTACAGTCACCTACAGCATAGATACTAGAGTTCACTAACAAGCTCTTTAGGTCTGCCAACTGAAACACCACTGGAGAGTAGAAAAATGAGCCAAATTTAATGATAAATATCATTGCCAGGAAAATCCCAGGTTGCAAAGTAGGGATCCCTGGTGAAGGTGGAGCTGTGCACTTAATCTCATACTTCTCCATAGTTTTGTCAGTACAAAAAAAAAAAAATCTTGCTAAGGAGACAAGTGGTTCATTCTGATAAATGATAACTGCTCACAGAGATACCTGCTGATGTAATTTCTCTTCTGCTGTTCAGCCTACTGGATGACACTGTATTTTCTCTTCAATGATACAACAGTCATATTTTAAAATTTGTATTAAAGATTGTATGCATGGGGCGGCACCTGTAGCACAGTGGTTATAGTGCCAACCACATACATGGAGGGTGGCGGGTTCAATCCCAGCCTGGGCCAGCTAAACATCAATGACAACTGCAACAAAAAAATAGCCAGGCGTTGTGGCAGGTGCTTGTAGTCCCAGCTACTTGGGAGGCTGAGACCAGAGAATTGCTTAAGGTCAAAAGAGTTTGAGGTTGCTGTGAGCTGTGACACCACAGCACTCTACTGAGGGCGACATAGTGAGACTCTGTCTCAAAAAAAAAAAAGATTGTATGCAGTTGGGAAAGGTTTGCACCATGGTTCTTATGCTTCTTCAAATTCCTCCAGAAACAATTAACATTTCTTCTCACTGGTCCCTTATAATTCAAGTAGAGTACCTAAATCTATCACATTGTAAGACAGTTGTGTATGGTGACTCTCCTCCAAATAGGGTGTGAATTCCCTGAGGGGAGGGGTCAGATCTTGTTCACTCCTGAGTCCAGGACAATCATGGTGCTGGGCACAGGCAGGCACTCAGTAGATGCTTATTGATTATTTCAGAACATGCCCCACTACCTAAAAGTGGGACAGAGCTTCCTTCTGAGACTTTAACTTGTAATATTTGTATTAAATAAAGGTGATCAACTTTCTGCAGAAGTAAATTAGGACAGTTAAAAAGAGAACATTGAGATATAGCCCAAAGACCAATCAAGACATTGGGTATAATTTCATTAGCCTAGAATCAGAATGAGATATATTTGAATTATTTGTTTAGGAAAAGAGTAGACAGCAACCTAAGCTGAAAGTAAGGAAAAAAGGAAACACTCAAGACAGCTGCTAGTAATGTCCATTCAAGCATCATCTGATGGAGAGCAAGGGCTACAGAGGCCAATGTAATTGTCTCCTTGGCAACACTATACCATATACCAGGAGATCATCCTTATACCAGAAAACTACCTCTATTTCAAGATTACCTCTATACTATTCTCGTGTTCAGCCTAATGAATAATGTGGCCTTTCATGTCATGACAAGACGATATTTTAAAATTTACATTACATATTAGAAAAGAAAGCAGTTGAAAGAGGAGAAAAAGAAAAAATATTCCCTATACCATGCTACCTTTGTTGAAAGACCTTTTGCAAGATCAAATCAAATCCCCAAATTCTGATTCTAGGCTTAATAGTCTAGGAATACTAACTAGAGGCTTGAGGCTTGCCTAAGAGCACCGAATTGCAATTTTTTAAGTATATGTTATTCACACCATTTCTAAATCCAAATAATAGGAAAAACCATCAACCCATCAAGATGATGTTGGGCTAGATAAAATCATTTTACTCTTTTGAGTTAGACTATCTAAATTTTAGAAACATGGTCAATTTGTAGCAATCCAGGCCTTAGACCTTCTGGTAAACAGTTCTAAACATCTCTGTGCCTTCTTTTCTTAACCTATTCACCTAGGCCTCAAAACTACCACACCATCTGCTTTTCTGTTAACAACTTTAACTCCTTCCTCCCTAGCTTTTGCACTACCTACCTTGCTAATCCCTAAACTTAGAGCAACCTAAATGTCTGCATTCTTGTTTCTATGTTCTGGCTGAAGAGTGTACCCAGAAAAAAATTCCACAACTGTGTTGAATGGTGATATGACAGATTTATGACTTACAACTTAAGTTGGTTTTCAGCACCACTAAGCAATCCTTTCCTGTTTCAGCTCTCTCATCCTTTCTGTTACGGTAGCATATCACATTTAACCACCCAAGCCCTTATTCCTTTATCCCCTTTGTGTCCAGCAGATGGCCCTGCCTTCTACTTAACAGAGAAAACTGAAGTTGGATCAAGTTCTGCAAGTCTATCCTTACCTGCAAACTCAGCTACATCATTCCTTGGAGGAAGGTGCCTTGTCTCCTGTCCCACAGTACCATCACCTTGGGCTACAGCTGCTTCTTTGTGGCACAGTGCCTGCTTCCAGACAGTGAGTCCCTGAGGCCCCACACCTTATCTTTTCAGGCACTATATCTACCATATAGCAAAAGTGGTCTTGATTTTAACTTCAGCCTAAAAATGGAAGTTCCGGGTGCCCCGTTAGCACAGTAGGTAGCGCTTCAGTCTCATAAAAATGGAAGCCCCTTGAATGGTCTCTCCCAGACAGATTCCCATACATACCAGTTCTTGTGATTCCTTCAAACTCAGGGCCCCTACGTGAATCACCACCTGATCCAGCCTGTAAGAGAAAATGCTGCTGCATCCCTTGAAGTTTAGAGGAACACAGAAGGACTGGTTTCAGCACTTAGCTGATGCCTTGTTAATCTCAATCTCAGGACTATTAAGTTTGAATGATCTATTTAAAATTAAGCTAATTAAAAGGTGTATGGTGATATCTTCAATGTAGGCCACCAATATCAAGGTCTAATCATGTTACTGAGAGGCTGGTTGTGATTAGAGAGCTCCCAGGATGATTCAACCCATAGCAGAGAAGATTCAACCCCCCAGAAAAGGTCTTTAAAGACAAAGTTAAAATTGTATTTCATTTCTTCTGTACTGTAGGAATGCAGCTCTTCCTGCAATGCTTAGTTTACAGCCAGTGGGAAGGTGGTATGTTTTCATAGTGTCATGGGGGATTCATATTGCCAGCAGGAGAAATATCTGCTAAAAACTGTTGAACATGCACAGAAATGAGGTTCATTCATCTCTCATGAAATTAGAGGCAGAGGATCCCAGGGATAACTTAGTCCATGCTCATTATCTTATAGGTAAGCACACTAGGGTCTATAGAATACATGCTACAGGTCTTATATACATGGTCTTATATACATGCTTACATACAAAAATGGCTTTAGGCTGTGATGAAAGACATACAAATTAAAAATCAATTCTAAAGGAAATAAAGGATCTGCTTTAATAATGTTTAAAATTGGCTTGGCGCCTGTGGCTCAAGTGGCTAAGGCGCTAACCACATATACCTAAGGTGGCGGGTTCGAATCCAGCCCAGGCCCGCCAAACGACAATGAGGGCTGCAACCAAAAAATAGCCAGGCGTTGTGGCAGGTGCCTGTGGTCCCAGCTACTTGGGAGGTGGAAGCAGGAGACTCGCTTGAGCCCAGGAGTTGAGGTTGTTGTGAGCTGAGATGCCAAGGCACTCTACCCAGGGGGATAGCTTGAGGCTCCGTCTCAAAAAAAAAAAAAAGAAAGCTGGAGAACTGCCACATGCAGTATATATTTATATAAGAGTGCTTTGCACATATATGGGACTGGCTAAATCTTATTGACCTAGATCAAATGTAAATTAAAAAAAATGACAATGGTGAATCCAGCCCCAGAAAAAAAATATGATTGGGAGTTGGTGCAATATAGATGTTAATAACTTACATGCCAGAGATAGACAGTCCTGAGCTGGGATCCTGACTCTATTACTGGCTCATTGTAAACCTCTCAGGAAAGCCCTTAACCACTGTATGTCTCAGTCTCTTGCAACACTTCAGATAATAATAGCACCTGCCTCATGGTGCTGGTGTAAGGATGACATGAGTTCATACATGTAAAACAGAGCACCATATGACCATACAGTAAATGCTTAACATATATTAGCAGTCATTACTATTAAGCCTAAAGATAGAGCCTTAGAAAGATGAAAATATGGAAAACAGCAAAGACAGGAATTGTTAGGGATTAAAAAACATATGCCGAGGGAATAGAATGTAAGGTCCAACCAAGCAGTAGAATTTTATTCATTAATTAAAATAAATTTTAATTAATTAATTTAGTTTTTGAGACAGAGTCTTACTTTGTTGCCCTCAGTAGAGTGTCATGGTGTCATAGCTCACAGCAACCTCAAACTCTTGGGCTTAAGCAATTCTTTTGCCTCAGCCTCCCAAGTAGCTGGGACTACAGGTGCCCACCACAGTGCCTGGCTCATTCATTTATTTTTTGAGACAGACTCTTGCTCTGTCACCCTGGCTGGAGTACAGTTGCACAGCCATACTCATTACAGCCTTAAACTCCTGGGCTCAGGCAATCCACCTGCCTCAGCCTCCCAAATAACTGGGATGACAGGCACCCAGCACCATGTCCAGCTAAGTTTTAAAAATTTTTTTGTAGAGACAAGGTCTCACTATGTTGCTCAGGCTGATCTGGAACTCCTAAGTGCAAGTGATCCTCCTGTCTCAGTCTCCCAAGGGATGGGATTACAGCCCTGAACCACCAGGCCCAGCCAAACGGTAGAATTTTAAAAGCAGTAACTGGTTCATCAATATGAGAGTACTTATTCTGATGAAGCACTGTGGTAGATGTTGTATTTGGTAGTACCAGGTGCATGAAGATAGGTATGATACTGAGATGCTTTTAGTTAGAGATAAGAAATTCCTCAAAGAGTACAACCAGGAACTAGTCACATGAGAAACAAAATTCCTGTAAAAAGCTAGTTCCTATCTTGTGAGTCCTCAGAATTTGGCCAACAGAATGTTTACTCTGAGACCCCAAAGCTCACCTCTGAGGGTGCTCCATAGGACCCTCTGGGGTGTGGCCACAGTAGGGCTGGCCTTATTAGGTGGGGTTGGTGCCAAAGCTCAGCTGTGAATTCTGTCACCCCAGTGAGTCTTCCAAGGGGCTCTGAATGGCACATACAGTGTCCTCATGAGATGGAGATGCCACCTGAGTCCTTCCATGATTCTTGGCTTGCTACCCTGTGGGGAAACTGGGACCTAGCTGGGAAGTGACATAATCAAGTTGGTATTTTTAAAGGATAACAGAAGTCTTCTGAATGGAGAAAGGTTTAAATGTCATCAGCTACTGCATTTTTTTTTTTTTTTTTTTTGGAGACAGAGTCTTGCTCTGTTGCCTAGGCTAGAGTGCCCTGGCATTAGCCCAGCTCATAGCAGGCTAACTCAGACTCCTAGGTTTAAGTGATCCTCCTGCTTCAGCCTTAGGAGTAGCTGGGGCTATTGGTGCCCACCACCACACCTGGCTAATTTTCCTATTTTTAATAGAGATGGGGTCTTGTTCTTGTTCAGGTGAGTGCAGTGGCATCGTTATAGTTCCTGAGCTCATAGGATCTTCCTGCCTTGGCTTCCCAGAGTGCAGGGATTACAGGTGTCAGCCACCAGCTGCTCTGCTGCAGGACCTCCTTTAACTACGCCTTTCTCCTGGCTTGGATGAGACCAGTCATACATTGGCTCCTCCCCGCTCCTCTGGGCTATTGTTAGGCATCCCTACCCTGTTGGGCTTTAATAAAAATTTCCCAGTAATTTCTCAGTTCAGGAAGTGGCTCCAATAAACCTTCTGGCTATCCTGATTCACTTCCCTTTCCCATTCTCTGCAGTGGCTACTCCAAATCTTGACTGTTTCTATCCAGCTTTAAACTCCACCTGACTCCTTATTCTGGGCAGAAGTCCTATATTCCCAGATACCAAAGATAAAGATTTCACACACACTCTCTTACTTCCATCTTCTCCACCTCTCTGTTTAGCCATAACACCATCTACAACTTTCCTCCCAGCTTCTCAGCTGTCTTCTAAAGCTACTCTGTCTGCTCTGGGGGATACAGACGATCCCTGAATTATGATGGTCCACCTTTAAATGATACAAAGGTGACTTGCATTCAGTAACCCCCACCTCTGACTTATAACAGGGTTATGTCCAGATAAATCTCTCATAAATTGGGAATATCATAAGTCAAATTGATTTATGGGGGGTTTATAGGGAGGTGCCCCCATCATAAATCAAGGAGCACCTGCATTTCAACCCCCCTCGAGACCTTTCATCAAAGATCAGTTTGCCACTTCTTTCTGTATCTTACTCTCTTCCCCCATGGCAGTGTCCTTTCAGCACAGAAACAAGCTAAAGACTTCCCCACTTTAAGAGAACGAAACTACCCTCCTTTTAGTCTTATCTCTTCCTCCCTAACCTACTACTCCATCTCTCCTTCCCTTCACCAGAACACTTTATATGTGAGAATAAGCTGAAGTTCCAGCCTACACTTCCACATGTCTGCTGCGTTATACTGCTCGCTATGATCTGGCTCCTCTGCTGTTATCCACTGGCTCTGCTCTCTCTGAAGCCATCGGTGACCTCTTATGTGTCAGATTAAGTGGTCTTCTCAGTCTTTCATCTACTGACTTTCACAGCATCTGATAATTATTATAACAAATATTATAATGACTGCATCTACTTAAAATAGTTACAACCAATTCTTATAGCACTTAATGTTATGTTCCAGGCACTGTTCTAAACCTCACTATGACCCCATAAGATAGGTACTGTTATTCCTGTTTTATGGATAAAACACAGAGAGATTAAGTGATGTGCTTGCATTCCTAGAGCTAACAGGAAGACGAGGCCAGAACTCAGGCAGGCTGGCTGCACAGTCTGTCTACGCTGTCAGGGTACACTGACGCCCTCTCAAATCATTCTCCTCCCTGGCTGCAGTGACAGGATATAGTCCCGACCTCCCTCCTGCTCTTGGAGGACTTTCTGTCTCTGACCACTTCCCTATCACTCATCATTTCTGATACTGTTCCTAATGTTTATCCTTAGCCTTCCTCTCCCCTCACTGTGCCCATGACCTTTAATCGTTTAGATTGTGACTTACTGAAAGCTGATGGGTCCACCAAAAAATGCTGATGTGGATATGCCTTCAAACTTTGTGCATAATTTCAGAGTACTGGAGGTGCTCTGAAGCTATTGAAGGATTCCTAAGGAGATCCTGGGCTTCACATTCACAACCTCTGCTCCAGGCTCACTTGGGACTTAACTTCTAATCTTTGCCTCCACATAAGGCAACATCAATCATTCTCTTCTTCTTTATACATTTATCAGAAGGGGCAGAGTGTTAGCTTTAGCATCTGACATCCCCACTGGCTGGTGAGCAACCTCAGAGCATTGACGCTACCTGGATGTGTCTATGAAACCGATACTGTCCTGTCTGTTTTGCCATAGCATTAATTTGGTATTATAACAAAAACCTATCATTATGTTTAAGGGATAAAGTCCCCCAACAGCACAAAGGGAAGCACCATAAAAGAGCATGTTGAGTCATATACACAGAGAAGACCTATAAAGAAAGGAGTGAGGGGCAAAGCCTGTGGCTCAAAGGAGTAGGGTCCCGGCTTCATATACTGGAGGTGGCGGGTTCAAACCCAGCCCTGGCCAAAAAAAAAAAAGAAAGTAATGAGTTGATATGAATGCACATGCATCAGTCACTCATCCCAAGAGGGGTGTGAGGTGCTCAGTAGAAGAGCCGTGCCCAGCAGAGTCAGTCACCATCTCCATCTCTCTTATCCTCCAGCTGAAAAACAGCTAATCCTGAGGGGACTGGCTTTGTAGAGGGATAAGAAGTAGTTTCTGATGAAACCTCTGGGTGCCAGGCATGCCTTGCAGCCTGGCTGCCCTTCCACAAAGAAAAGAAGAGTGCTCCCTACTGAGAAGCCAGAATCCTGGTGATCTGCTCATCTTCCCGCCAGCTGGCTTCAAGCCTGGCCTCTGACCTCAAGGCAGGAAGGCTCAACTGGGGAAGAGGCTCACTCAAGACAGCTCTTACCAATGGGTTTTTTTATCCTGGTGGGGCCACTCACTTGTTCCTCCCTTTTGTCACCCATTCCTCGGCAACCCGGCGACGCTCTGAGATGCTCAGGGATAGGCCTTCTCCAGTTGTGCCATTCACTGTTCCAAACAAAGAGTCAGTCAGTGGGACCAACAGGCACCTTCTGCTCCTGTAAGTCTGATTCTGGAAGAGCAGGGTCGGGAACCCCTGTTTAAGAGGAAGCAACACAGGAAAGTACCAGAGGATGGAATCGGGAGGGGAAAGCGCCGTGTTTCCATTTTCACTTCAGACTCCATCTTTCTTCCACCTTTACCTTATCAAAAGTAGTAGGAAAGTTATTTGCCACTCGTAATTACAGATCTGTCCTTGCTGTCAGGGACAGATAGCAAATATTTTGGACAGAGACAGACATAACTGCCCACATTTGGGGCCAATCTCCAAACACCACCACCATGTTCTCTATCTGGGCTTAGACGGGAGGAAAATCAACAGCACCCAGGACTGGAATGTCAAAGAGGCTGTGAGTGGGAGTTACATGATGTGCTTGCTTTTGTACACACAGACCAGACTACCTCTGTCCGTAGTCTGACATGATCAGGCTAGGACAAGCCTTTTTTAAAATGACATTTCACAAATAAGCACAAAGGCTATTAATATTTCTTACACCAAGCACTCTCATAGCCTCACTTACTCTTATAACAACTCAGAATAGTAGAAATTACTATTCTTATTTACAGATGAAAACATGAAGTCTGAAACACTAAATAATTTAAGTTTTAATCCAAAGCTATAAGATGCCAATGCGCAGCCTCTTTCTTCTTTCCCTTCTTCTACAATCATCTCTTAATGGATCACGGAAAGATGCCAGTGGCAGCAGGACACATACTGAGCCCCACGTGGATGGCAGCACTGTGTCTCCATGCACAGAGCCCTGGCTTGGAACAGTGGAGGTCAAGGAGGTAAGAGGGCGTGGGAAAGTGTGTCTACCACTCCTCCAGGGGCCTATGAGACTTCAAATATGCTCCAGTTGTAGGGATGTTCCTGCTTCTTCCCTATATCCAGGGGAGATCGGTGGTCCTTTAAGGAGTAAGAATCTGCTTGGAGTTATAAGGTACACTGAGCAGTTAGTTCTATAATCGGGTCTTGGTTTGGACCTGCAGCCCAGGACATCTTTTCACCTGTGTTTTTATCACTCTGCTACATGGTACCTCTAGCACTGCAGGGGTCCTTGCAGGTAGAGCAGCAGCTCAGAGCCAAGGTGTGACAACCTCCAAATAGTCAGCTCAATTGCAGGTTAAGTATAGTTGTCAGGCTTATCACATTCAAGGTATGAATTTTTTTTTTTTTAACTTTTACTGTCTCTGAAATAAATGGGGATAACTGCTAGTCCAGTGAATCCTATGTCTGCTGTATTTAGGGTCTTTCTTCCATTCACAATTTGAAAGGTCAGGTGAAGACAGAATAAAGCCTATTCTTTTTTTTTCTTTTTCCAAGATGGAGTCTTGCCCTCTTGCCCCAGGCTCAGGTGCAGGGGTGTCATCCTAGTTCAATGCCAGCTCAAACTCATGAGCTCAAGTGGTGCCGCCTCCTCAGCCTCCTGCATACTGGGACTACCTGTTCTTGCCACCACACCCAGCTAATTTTTCTATTTTTTTGCAGAGATGGGAATCTTTTTTTTTTTTTTTTTAAATTTTATTCTATTTTATTTTTGTTGTTATTGTTGCAGTTTGGCCGGGGCTGGGCTTGAACCTGCCACCCTCAGCATATGGGGCTGGCGCCCTACTCACTGAGCCACAGGTGCCACCCCAGAGATGGGAATCTTACTACGTTTCTCATATTGGTCTTGAGCTCCTGGCCTCAAGTGATCCTCCTACCTCAGCCTCCCAAAATGCTAGGATTACAAACTTGAGCCATTATGCCTGGCCAGACTAGAACTCATCCTTAAGGGAAAGAGAAGAGCCTTTACTTGGTATTAAACTTCTTGGCTGAATGGCCTGGGGCAAGCTAAAGAGGATAGCTGAATTATAGATTTTTATTTCTACATGGAGATAAAAACAATCTTATCTATTTGCATATTCTCAAATATTTGTAAGTCTACAAATTTACACATTTTAGTTGGCTTAGCCAGGCTCCATCATAACTGGGGACACAATGATGCTGACCTTTAGGCTAGTATCCAGGCAAGACCTCCATTCTAAGGACTGAGTGAGAGACTTGCAGAGAAATCACCAAAGGTGACTTACCAAAAATGTTCTTCACTCCCTGTTCTTTCACAAGGTAATCCACATACTGACCAATTACTGAAAAGTTGATTTCTCTAAAAGACACAGGAAAAATGGGAAAGAACGTCTATTTAGTTTTTGTTTTATAGATTATTCAACTAATCCCCAGAGGTATAGTTACTCATTAATAGTTCTCTCATTAATAGTTACTAAAAATCTACTTAGTCTGTGAGATTCTTAGCTTGCTCTGAATAGTGACTGGGATTTTGTTTCTTTGTTTGTTTGGTTTGGTTTTTCTGAATCTGGTGATTTCTCCACTCAGCCATGTGTGCCTCGCTTAAACGAGCATCTCTATTGGCTATCAACAAAGGATTTCTTTTTAAACCTCATCACATTTAAAGTGGTTGTTTAATTATCTTTTGCCTGTTTGGGGGAAGAGTGATGGTCATGGGCACGGCTAATTGAACCCTTTATGTTTTCCATTTGGTAAGAAACAGTTGTTTCTTAGGCTTACAAAATAGAAAAAGTCAATCTTAATAACTTAAAAACCCATCTGTATTTGCTCTTTTTATATTGAAGAAGATTAATAGTTGGAAAGGAACTCTGTGTCACTTTGCCTCTTTAAGGCAAAACAGTAGCCTCTTGGGGAGAGTTCATTAAAAGTACAGAATCCCAGGCCCCCACAGCCCTGCCCACCTAGAATCTGCCTTTTAATGAGATCCCCTGTGATCTGCATACGCTGAGCAGTTTGAGGACCCTGACCTTGTAAGGATCTAATGCCTAAGGTTAAAGGCTCTTTTCTTAAAATTGTAATGATTTTAAAATCCAGAAGCTGACTCACAGACAAACTGCATGGGTGGATGGGTGATGGAGAGTGAAATCTAAAGGAAACCGTGCAGCCAGTCTGGGTTAAATGTTGCAAAACCCAGTGCCGGGAACACAAAGTACCAGCTGGCTGCCATTAGCACTTTTGTCAGTGGGGGCCAGAGAATCCTAATTTAATTTTAGCCTGATTAACATTCTTTTCATCTTTACCTACTGTATTCCTCCAACAACAAAAATAAAACAAAAAAAGTCTGATGTACTTAGGAAACAAAGACATCAAAGGGTATTTGTCAAAAAGGCTAGAAATAAAAAGAGATGGAATAGAAAACAGCTGACTGGGATTAAAAGGAAAGATACTAAACACAAAGAATGCACAGGCAATCACAGCGCAGAGCTTGCTCAAAGGAAAGACAGCGAGGACCTGAGCCTGCCACTGTGTGATTTAATGCTCCCTCCATTATGGCTCATGCCCTCATATCCTAACACTTCCCTTTCTGTCCTGGTCTGTGCCTGGCATACCACAAGTATTCAACAAAGGCTGGGTGAAGGAGTGGAGATGTGACAATTTACAAGATCACAAAATCATCATAATTTCTGCCATTACAAACAGCTTGGCACCACACTTGCAAGATATTTTGAAATTTCACTATTACTTTTTTTTTTTTTTGAGACAGTCTCACTCTATCACCCTCGCTAAAGTACGGTGGTGTCATCATAGCTCACTGTAAACCTCAAACTCCTAGGCTTGAAAATTTTTCCTGTCTCAGCCTCCAGAGTAGCTGGGACTACAGGTGCAGGCCACTCTGCCTGGCTAATATTTCTAATTTTTGTAGAGATAGTGTCTTGCTCTTGTTCAGACTGGTTAGAAATCCTGACCTCAGGCAATCCTGCCTCAGCCTCCCAGAATGCTAGAATTACAGATGTGAGCCACTGCACCCAGCCTTCACTATTACATTAATGAAATAGAGGAAATAGTGTATATAATGAAAATAGAAGGGAAAATACAGTGAAGCTATGACTGAGTCAAAAATTAAGTGTATGGGGTTTTAGAATAGGGACTGACAAATTATAATTAGGGAGGCTGGAAAGGAGATGTCAAAGGAACAGGATCTGGAAGAAGAAACAGGACAAAACCTTATCATCTTCCTTCCCTCCAACATTCCTGAGAGATGCTATTCTCATCTTTCTAGACAGGTGACTGGACACTTAGATCGAGGCCCCTGTGTGACCCTGGAGGCTCCTTCTTTCCGCAGTGAACTTTATACTGTTTCAGGGCCTCAGGGGGTGGTGCTTCCACCTGCACTCAGCCCCACCTCTGTCACATTCCCTCAGGCCTTGCTGGGTGAGGGAAAAGCTACTCATCTGACAATCTCACTCAGGTTAGGAGTGCTAATGGGTGATGCATTATCAGTTCCTACAAGAAAGGAGAAAGCAGTTTGCTGCTTCTTACAAAATGCCCCTAAACTACAGAAATGACACTACCTAAGCAGGGGCAGCGTCACCCAGAAAACATACTTGGATTTAAGGTGTTTGGGAAGTACCAAATCTCCCTAGGGAGATCACCGTTTGAAAAGGGGTTACCTCTAAATGTATTTATTTGACTTTCACATCAAATATTCTTTTCTTGTTAAAAAAAAAAAGAAACACTTTAGGGTGGTGCCTGTGGCTCAAAGGAGTAGGGTGCCAGCCTCATATGTCAGAGGTGGTGGGTTTTAAACCTGGCCCTGGCCAAAAAAAAAAAGAAAGGCTTTATTTGAAAAGCCAGAATATGTGACAATGCTAGCAAGAACAATGGCCACCCCTTTTAGAGGCCCATTGGTGGGCAGGTACTGTGGGCATGTCAGATCTCTCCCTGACTTTGTAGTCCTGGACCAAGATGCTGGGCAGCTCCAGGCATGAGTGGGCCCCATGGGAGCATCCAGAGCTGTTACCGTATTTGTTATACAGGTGCCCAAAATGGCAGGCATAGGTGGCAACCTGCTTATAATTCTCCTTGGGGACTGTGCTCCCTTCCCTGGTTTCCCACTCTACTCCACCTGCTCCTGGTACCTAGGTCCATTTTCACCAAATATCGGGAAGTCACTAGAGAGAATGGAAATGATGAGATTGGATTGTTCTCTCCACCACTGGGTGTTTGGAACTTGGTGCTCACAGAAGTGAGATGTGACATATGCCAGGTCACTTGAGGAGGCTGCACTGATCTGCTCTTGTTCTGTGAGCCCCAGAACACATCTAACCACTGGACTACTTCAAGGGACAGTGGGCCAGAACCAAATTCCATGCTTTTTGCAGTTATTCTCACACTTAACCCCAGTTTAATGTTTTAATTTCAATTCCCTGGGTTCAGATTCCTTGCCTTGGGTCTATGATTTTTGCTGTGTGTGTGTGTGTGTGTGTGTTTTAAGATACAAGGTTTTGCTATTCTGCCCATCCTGCTCTCAAGGGATCCTCATACCTCAGCTTCTTAAGTAGCTAAGATTAAGGCTACAGGCACACACTACCATGGCCCAGGACTTTTTTTTTTTTTTTTAAACTTTTTTCTATTACAGAAGCTACATAATTTATTTTAGAAAGTATAAAAAAGAAAAAAGAAAACAAACCCCCCTGAGGATCTCTTTGGTGACGATTCCTCTTCTAGTTTGATATTTTTCTATTTACATATACATAGTATATTACTTTCTTGTATATTTACCCATTATATTTTTTCACTTAGCATTCTGAATTAAACATTTCCCCTCATTTTTAGATACTCCATTACTAAACTACCTACAGATCCCATTTCATAGATGAACATTATGAATTCACCTAATCTTTTATTTGTACATTTAGTTTATCCAAACTGTATTATAGGAAGAAACTCATATTATCTGGACCACAACTTGAGGTCTAGTGGGGGTGGATTGTGAAACTTCATGTAGATGCTATAACTCTTCTCTTAGGACCTAAGGATAATAGAATTTTTTTTTTTTTTTTTTAGATGGAGCCTCAAGCTATCCCCCTGGGTAGAGTGCCATGGCATCACAGCTCACAGCAACCTCCAACTCCTGGGCTCAAGCGAGTCTCCTGCCTCAGCCTCCCAAGTAGCTGGGACCACAGGCGCCTGCCACAACGCCCGCCCATTTTTTGGTTGCAGCCATCATTGTTGTTTGGCAGGCCTGGGCTGGGGATTCGAACCCGCCACCTTAGGTGTATGTGGCTGGCGCCTTAGCTGCTTGAGCCACAGGTGCTGAGCCATAGAATTTTTTTAAGAGAGAAATCCCTATTACTGTCTGTTCTCTCTCCTGGTGTATGACATACCATGAAAGATTTTCACTTTACTTGAGAAGACAGAATCCATAGCACAGGGTAGGCTCTTTTCATAACTGGCATGATGTGGCATGCCTATCAGAAAATCTGACTTTCCATTTTCTTTTGCCTTTTAAACATAACTATCAGCATTCAAAAATCAGATAGAAGTTATATGTGCTTTTGGCACAATAACCACTTAATTACTTCAAAACTCCTTCAGCAGAGAAGCAGGCTGGCACTAAACTTCCCACCCTGCCAGAGGTAGAAAATGTTCTGTTCTGGAAGTTTGGGTCACTTGTCTCTCAAACACTGTTAGAAAGACAATAATTTATGCTGCTCTAAATGTAGCAGGCCAGGCCCTTTCTCACTGGAGAAACAAGTTTGTTTTCACCAGAGGATGTTGTGAAGATTCCTATGGGGAAGCCAAGGACAAGGAGGAGGTGAACTATTTTCTTGACATTTTTGGCCAATCAGAAATGGATTTTCTGTTCTAATGACTATGCACTATTTTTTTCTTCTAAAGAAAAAAGCACCTTCTTTGAATAACTAAAGAAATCAAAAGTCTTTAATTCTAATTAAAAAAAAAAAACAACCTGAGTGACAGGTAGAGAAAGATCTCCCTTTCTAACTCTGTGGCTTAGGGCCAGTGTGCTAGCTTTTAGGATCTTAATTTCTTCAGCTTTAAGAATAGTTATAACAGCTCTCTCATGGAGCTATTATTAAGAGTAAGTTGGAAAATGTAAATGAAAATGCCCAGGCTGGTGAAAGACAGCGTTTAGTCAGCATGAGTTTCCTTTCCAGCACCAGTCATGCCTTTCATAAACTCATTCACGAAGTAACAAAATTTATCGCAACCGTGCTAGATGCAGAAGATGCAAAGATAAATAAGATACATGTTCATTCTTGTATATTGCCTGGCATTCAGTAAATACCTGTTGAATAAGGCTAAGCAGCTCAAAGAAAGAGGTAGGCAGGTAACAAAATGTTTTTATAGTAATTACCAACAAATAATTTGGATGCGATGCATAAAGGCTGTTGATAGATTTCATAGGAAGGATCCTCTAACTCTTTTTATGAGAAATGGGGTGGAATTATCAGAGGATGGTTTTGATGCATCAGTGGAAGTGTTTGACTTAAGAAAGAAGAGGATGCTGGAAGAAAAGGGCAGAGGAAACAGTGCGTAAAGACACGGAGGGAAGAAGGAGTAAGATGTGTTTGGGAAAACCAAAGTGAAGCAGGAAAGGTAGATTGTTAAGGCCTTCCTATGCCATCCCAGGGAGTCTGGGCTTGTTTTTTAGACCAGTTCATGTTAGACTTCGATGTGCTGAAGAGTCATCTGGGGACACTGTAAAATGCAACATCAGATTTAGTGGTAAAGGGTAGGGCCTGGGAGACTGCACTGCTACCAACTTCCCGGGTAATGTTGGAGTAACTGATCCGCAGGCCACACAATGAGTAGCAAGATCTGAATAAAAGGGATTCAACAGAGATTCCTAAAGAGGAGGGTGGCACGATCAGATTTATTTACCAGGAAGGTCGCTGAGCTATAGCATGGAAGCTGGACACTAGAGTTACTCCTCTAGAGTTACTAGAGCTACTTTATACATACTTATTTAATGGTGATCACCGTAGTAGCCGTAATGACATACACCAAAGGACTGTAGACTGCAGTTGGAATGGGTCTTGGAGACAATACAGATGAACTCTCTTTCTTTATATAATGTGAAAGAGCACTCTTAAAAGGTGACAAGGCCTCCCCAGGATCAGACAGCAAAACTGGGGGTCAAGGACCCAGATACTTTAATTAAGATCTATTCAACCAACTAAGATCTATTCTGCCAACATCCCTGGTCCAGGATATCAACTTATACTCAGAGAGATAAATTGTTAGTAAGTATTCATTGCAGTTAAGACAAAAAAAATGATGCAAGGGAACAGTTTAGCTATTCACAATGATGGTGGCTGAAGTATAATGTACAAGCCAGGTTAGGAAAACCCCTACCATGGTAGGTCACAGGGCTGTATTTCCAGGTATTAGGTTCCGTGTGCCCCTTCCTTCCACCTTGTCTCTTAGAAATGTCACCGAAGTGCAGATTTCCATGTGGGCAAGTAGGCTGATACCTATCTGCTCTTGGTGGTCTTTCAAAACTGCTTGTACCTATAGGGATGTTTGATGGAGCAGGTGGTAGGAGAAAGGGCTACTAACATTGCTCCCACACCCACTATACACTGAAGTGCACTATTTAATTTAATCTACCAATAATTTAATTCCTACAAGGCCTCTACAAAGAATACATTCTTATTTTTGATTTTTATACTTCAGGAATGTGAGGCTCCTAGAAGGGAAAAGGGAATTGATGAAAAAAACAGAAAGGGGAATGAATGAAAAAAGAGAAAACAGTGAAATGGAAGCAGCAGGGCCAGAGGTATTTGGGAAATGGAACAAGATCCAGAAAAGCAGACTCAGTTAAGTTCTAATACGTGGGCCTTCCAGGAAAACGAAAGGATAGGGCCGAAGAATACTCTGGCACTCTCAGTGGGTTCTAGATGAATGAATAGGAGTTTAAGAAGCCATTTCCAGGCTAAGAGGGATCTTACTAAAAGGTTAGAGTGACATGGGCCAGATGTGGTGTTTTGTGCTGAGAGACAGCATCTCCCTCTCTGACAGGAAGTAAATCCTGCCTACTCATGTAGTCACATGGCTTCTGTTTTATCTCCCCAGCAAGTGCTGACACATTGAGAAACAGCTGATTTTGGCTTTTCTTAGCACTTGTGGAAAGAGAGAAGTAACAGGAAAAAGAATAGTTATTAACCGGCTGAATAATCTAAATGCCATCTCAGCAAGTCTTATTTAGACCTAGTAAGGATGTGATTTTTCATGAATCTTAGAAGCTGGGAGTCTTGAACTCAAATGATTTTAGGAAGACTTGTGATATGGCCAAATTAGAATGAGAATACTAAAAATCAAGAAACTTCTTCTACTTTAAGTGGGTAGGGTTAAGGCTTACGAATTCAGCAAGAGAAGGCCAAAAAAAGAGGCCTGTTAAAAAGGTATCTTACATATTCATCTTCCATCTTTCCCTGTCTTAGGCCATAATAGCAGCTCAAACCTAAGTGTATACTGACCCTGTGCTAAGCACTGTTGTATGGATTATCTCATTTAATACTCATAGTTCATGATGTAGGTATGCCTATTAATATATTTTACAGAGGGGGAAAGGAAAAGCTTAAAGAAGCCAGCATTCTGTTTTGGCAGTCTAACTCCTCTGACAGGTCAAAAACATTTTCATCCAAGAGGTGGCTATATCCTCCTTTTGTTAGTGGCAGTGTTCAAGGAGAGGTTACACACAGTGTGTGGCCAGCTATGGCTTATGACCGTAATCTGACAGTGCCAGCAGAGGGATGGCTGTAGTATTCATCTGAAGTCAAAATACTTGCTTAGGTAACGATTACTCAACAATCATTTGTTGTTACTTCCCTTTCCAATACTAGACACAATGATCAATGTTGGAAATGAGGCTGTAAACACGAACAAAGGGTCCAGCTTGCAGATACCCTCTCACTTTCCTCAGGGTAGGACATTTTCATCAAGTCCATGAATGGGCTGAGGTAGAATCATGCAGACATCTAAAGACAGGATCCCGAGAGGGACCAGGACAGTGCTCGATGTCAAATGGGATTCTCTAAAAGGGCATTCTCCCCATCCAACCTCTGCTGGCCACATCTGGGAAAGCAGGGCTGTGATGAATTTCCTTTGAGGAGCTACAGACACTGGCAGGAAGGCAAGCTGCCAGGTGTCACGTCTTCCCTTTCTGCACTATGACATAGTACTTCTCTGACTTATGGGTCAGGGAAATAGTCCCTTTTCTGACTTGGCAGGGTCAAACCCAGTTCAGAGGGATGACCGACAAAACCATTCGGCAACAATACCACAGAGGAGCAGAGTCCTAAGTGATTGTTACTACAGAGAACTTCTGCCCTTTGTGTTTGAATGAGAACAGATCCCTTTATGGCCCCAAAGGATAGTTACCCATTCTCAGTCATTGGCGTGATGGTAGCAGCAACAAGACCCTGAAGTTTCTTCTTCGGGGAGGCCATTGAGCTGCTGGAAAGTCTGGAAGACATGAAACATCATTTCTTTCTTTCTTCAAGGAATGTCAATTAATGATTAAAACTCCTGGGCAAAGTCCATTTCTAGTTTGGAACTGTAAAATGTGACTATGAGTACACAAACAGAGCAAGCAAAAAAAAAAAAAGTAAAATTTCAGACCTTAGTTCTAATGGGGAGAAAACTTTAAGATAGGAGAGGGTAGACCTGGGCAAATACTACGTAGAAGGCCTCTTGTTTTATCTATCTAAAGAATGGAGGTGATCTGAAACCTCAAAGGGTAGGGGCAACAACAGCAGACTCAAGAAAGAGCTTGAACTTAAAGTAAGTCAAATATAAAAAGAATTACAGTCGTCCTCCAGTAAGTACAGGGGATTGTCTCCAGGGTACTCTGCCACCCCATGCTACTCACCCCCAAATCTCCCCCTCTGCATATACCAGAATGTATACTCAGGACTCACAGTGGCCCCATCCCCCGTGGGTTTTGCATCTCAAATACTGAAGTTTTTTTTTTTTTTAGACGGGGGTGGGGGCATGGGAGGATGCATCTCACACCTGCCCAAGCTGGAGAGCAGTGGCATGTCATAGCTCACTGCAGCCTTGACCTCCTGGGTTTAGAGATTCTCTTGTTTCAGCCTTCAGATAACTGAGACTCCAGGCACATACCACTACACCTTGCTAATTTTTTTCATTTCAAAGTTTTGCTATGTTGCTCAGGATGGTCTCAAACTAGTGGCCCGAAGCAATCTTCCTGGTGGCACAGGCCACCATCCCCAGATGAATACTGTATTTTCCATCCACATGTGGTTGGAAAAAAAATCCACATTAAGTGGACTCATGCAGTTCAAACCTATGTTTTAAACTGGAATCTCACTGAAAACCATTACTTAAAGTCTTATGGGTTCACTATGACTTACACATGTACTTTTAACTTTACCTAACTATCCTCTCATATCCTAATTTTTCCCAGCTTTGCCCAGATTTGCTAGCTCTAGTTAACCATGTAAACTGCATATTTGCCTCTCTTTTTCCTACTAGAGCAGGTTCCCAGAACAAGGAGTATTTCGTTAGCCTGTGCTTTCCCTGCATTGAGCCTTCTGATTGACACCTGATCTTCAGTCAAAAGTGATGAATGTGTGGGTGACCTAATGAGATGATTAGACTATGGCTGGATGGTGATTTTCACAGATGGGGAGCTCATTGCTCAGTCAACCTATACCATTCACTTGGAACCAAAGGATCCCTCATCATCTGGCAGAGAATGTTCCTATCCATAATCAGTATAAAAGACCCAACCTTGGCCATGAGAGGCAACAGACCTGACCGGTTAACAGCCTGGGTTCCACAGGTAGACCACTAGGTTCAACTCCCAGCTCTGACACTTGCTAGGTACAGAAGCATCATTATTTCAAGGGTTTTAAAGCCACAGATGCAATGTCTAACAATTGAAGAAGATAGTAAAATATAATCAGTATTGGTGACAATTTTACAAAAGATACTGGGCTTAATAGCAAATACAATGATGTCTATAGGTGATCAGCAAGAGAGGTTATGTTATAGTTCTGACATGACTGGCATGTCCCAAACCCAGTGCCCGCAATACTTAATTTGAGCCACATGATGCATGAATACTAATTATTAACGGTCTTATTTTGTTTGCTCTTATAACTGTCAACGTTATCATCCCAAACAGAAGAATAAATTTCTGTAGTACAGAGAACATATCTTTAACTTTTTCTATATCCTCCAAGAGTCCCGGCTCAGATGAGCCCCTGAGAAACACTTATTGCTTTTGTGGAAAGCCACTATAATACCTCCCCTTATAAACAAACATGGTCCCAGCAGGACTTGCTCCTAAAATCAAGCCCAAATCCTGCCTATAGCTTTGCTCTATGATAAAGAGCAATAAAGGAGAGTCATAGGATACTAGGATTTCTGATTTTTCCTAGTTCAAATATGAGGTTAAAAGTTTAGAAAGATGAATGCAATCACCTGGCTCATGGGGAAAACACAAGATTAGGAATCATATGAGCATCTTCATAACAACGGTCAGCCACTTAGTCCTTGAGCGCTGGAGGCCAATAACAGGTCCTGCCTACTTGGAGGAATGTCTGATCATCAGAAGAGATTAATGATATGCCTGCTATATATCTTTACCTGGCACTCCTACAAATGCTCAGTTCAAGATACCCAAAGGGAACCTGCCATCTCATCTTCTAAATGATTTCTTCCTCTGTTCCTTATTATAGAGGGTTTAGGGGGCCAGATCTGGAATCAGGCCTCATGGGTCTGCATCCTGGCTCCAACACTTACCAGCTGGGTGATCTTGGGCCTATTACTTGACCTCTCTGTGCTTCAGTTTCCCTTCTGTAAATGAGGATAAAGTAGTAATTGTATTTCCTAGGGTTGTTCAGAGAATTAAACCAATGAAAATTGATTAATAGTATATACACACTTAGTGCCCTCCATGGAGTCTTGTCTGATGAGTAGAGGATGGAAGTATTATTTTTTTATCAGCATCATTTTCCCAGTCATTGCCACTCTATTGGTGTTTCCTTCCCAACTGTCACTACTCATGGCTAATCAAGGATGAAGTCATTTCAATTCTGTTATCTTTCCTTGCAATCCTTCCTTTCCCCCTTACTGTCCTTGTCACAACTTGCCTCTTATCTAGACCAATGGCAACCCCAAGGGCAAAGACTCAAGAAGGTTCACGTGATAAGAGTCCAGAGAACTTAAGTCAGCATTAAAAGTCCCCTAAGTCAAATGCTACTGGGCTTCTCAGGCTAAATAGACTCCCTTGCGTGTGTGTGTGTGTGTGTGTGTGTGTGTGTGCACGCCCCCGCTTTGGGCTGTATTTATTTCATACTCACAGCAGTAACGCTGATATTCTTAGCATGGTCAGAAGCTCAGATTACCAGTTTTATGTGTGTCTTTGATGAAAAGAAATCAAATTAATCACCACTTAAAGGCAGTTTGATTAGGTAAAAGATTCAAATCATGGGACCCATGGAAGGAATATAGGATGTAGGATGGGAATCACTGTACCGACTTACACTCTCTTTTTCACTCCTTCAGTCCACACAACCTGTCAGATTAATCCTCCAGTAACACTGGATCTTGTTTTTGTCGTGTCCAGAAAATGCCTGTAGAATAAATACTCCACTCTCTGGTCTGGGTGTCTATTCAGATCTTCATGCCTATAATGCACTTCCCCAGTTGCCTAGTTGAACTCACTGTTCCCGTTGCTCCTGCCTCCCATTCACTGGCTGTTTGCCTTTGTTCTTGTGGTTCTCCCACTCCAGTCCCTTCAGTCTAGCCAACTTTTAAAGCTTAGCTCACTTTCAAATCCAGAGAATTCTGTGACTCCCCAAACTGAAAATAATTTCTAACCCTCAGATTGCCCCCAAATACTTGGTTTTCGTAAAAGACCAATATATTAAATAAGTAGTAAAGTTTGCTGGCTTTGTGAACTGTGAAAGTCCTATGGGAAGGGATGGGATAAACAATGACAACAGCTTTAACAGAGAATGATCAGTGTTTTTTAAAATTCAAATTTTAAATAAACTTGAGAATGTTATGCTTTTGAAATTCTTTATAGCTTGCATCAAAAGCAAATGGTTAAAATGATGTCCTCCAGACTAAGGCTTTAATGTGAATTTAGACTGAAACACTGGGGAGCGGGTGTTACTTTTCAAATATTACACATATACCTCCATCCACAGATAAGAACAATGTGTGCAAAGAATTAAAGTTGCCTAAATCAAATTCTTTTTAAAAGGGCAAAGTTAAAAAGGGATGGGGAGGAGAAAAAAAGAGGAAAGGGAGAGGGAGGGAAGGAGAGAGAGAGAGTGTAGACGAGCAAGGAGAATGGCTTTAGAGAGAAATACTTGGAGAAGAGTTAATGAAAATAGAAACAATGGGGAAAAAACCAAAAAGCAAAACGAAAAGCAGAAGTACAACCAATTTCTCCTAAAATGAGGACTGTGTGTTGGATTTAATCGTTAGGTTCCCTTCCGCTCACTAGCTAATTGATCATGTTGAGAAAATCTTTAAAGACTATGCTCGGTGAAGAATGGAGTGGAGGGTCCCTCTGGCCCAGTCTGTCCTAGGCAGGGAAGGTGTCGCATTCACACCTCCTCCCGCTGCATTTCCTAGTGTATCTGCGTCCCCCTTTACCTCCAGGGTGTCACCATCTCACCTACCCCCGAGGCAAGGCCCCTGTGCCCCTCTGCCCGAACGCCCGGGTGGCCAAGCTGTACGCGTTGGTCGGTCCACACCTGCGCGTCGCGGACCGCGCTCACCTGAGCCCGCCGCTCCGCGCTGTGCAGCAGCTCTGCTTGGCCACCTGCGGGGCGCTCTTTATTGCTGAGGGCCGCTGGGCCCGGGACCACGTGCCGCCGCGCCGGGGATCCTGGGGATTGTAGTTCCGCGACTCTCGCCAGGCGCGCGCCAAGCTGCTGGCTCAAAACCTCAGGGCGTTAACATACCTGGAGTTGACACTTCCCTGGTTGTTACCAGGATGGTGTGGGCGCACGCCCTGGCTCCTCTAAGGTTGGAAGCATCCGAACTTGCAGCTGGGTAAAGGAGCGCTTGGTTAACCGGTGCCTCCCGTGTCCAAACCTCTCCCAGCCCCTTCTGCATAGCCAGCCTTCCTGCTTGCGGACGCCGCTGGGGTTTTCCCCGTCTTAGCTTTTCCCTCGCCCAGTATCCTGCAATACCAGGTATCTGGAGGTTCTGGGTTGTGAGTTTTGGGCAGCTGTTTCAGAGGCGTTGAGAACGCCGGCCAGGCTGTCTTCATGCCGAGGCTGCTACCCAGCCCTGCAGGCTCAGAGAGAGAAGAGAGAAGTGGCTTTATTTATTTATTTATTTATTTAGACACAGAGTCAGCCCTGCAGGCTCAGGCTCAGAGAGAGAAGAGAGAAGTGGCTTTATTTATTTATTTATTTATTTATTTATTTATTGAGACACCGAGTCTCATTTTGTCGCCCTCTGTAAGTGCTCTGGCGTCATAGCTCACTGCAACCTCACACTCTTGGGCTTCAGCGATTTTCTTGCCTCAGCCTCCTCAACAGCTGGGACTACAGGCGGCCTGTACAGCGCCCGGCTGAGAAGTGCATTTTAAAGTGGTTTAGCTACCAATATGGGAGCTCTTCTGCTGTGTTTCTGGAGAGTAATTATTTTAACCAAAATGTCTCTTTTTGTGGGAACACGAAGAGTCTATTTTCTGAGATCATGTATTAGCAATAGAACCAAAACAGGTCCTCCACTTTCTGATATGATTTAACCTCAATGTTCCATAAAAAGCGATGGCTGATGCTTATTATTTTTCATTTAGAGAAAGTAAATTTTCCAAAGGGCTTTCCAGTTTGTAAAGTGCTTTTAAATATATTACAATAGTTCTTTCATTGCACACAGCACCAGAGATAATAGCTAATCATTATAAGTGCTTATAATATTCAGTGCTTATTCTGGCCGCATGGTTTTAGCTTAGCTATTTTAGCATTTAATTCATAAAACAATCCCCTTGTTGGGTCCTATTTTTAAGTAATTTATATATTACAGATGAAGAAGCATCATTCCATTTTATAGATCGGAAACAGGTTTAGAGAGCTTATGTAGGCCATAGAGCTGGCAAGCTGTGGAGCTGTGGTTTTATTTCAAAATTTCAAGTCATTTAGGAGCTTATGGTTTTAACAACTACTCTATATTGCAGAGAGAAAAAAAAAAGAGAGAAAGAAAGACAAAAAGAGAAAGCCCTAGTTACATGAAATAAGTTCTCTTAAGGATATGTAAAGCACAGGCTTTTTTGTTGGTTGGGTTTTGTTTTTGTTTTTGTTTTGTACAGAGTCTCACTCTGTCACCCAGGCTACAGTGCCATGATATCATCGTAGCTCACAGGAACCTCAAACTCTTGGGCTCAAGTGATCCTCTTGCCTCAGAACCTTCCCAAGTAACTGAGACTATAGGCATGTGCCACAACACCTGGCTAGTTTTTTCTATTTTTAATAGAGACTGGTCTCACTCCTGCTTAGTCTGGTCTCTTAAATCCTAAGCTCAAGCAATCCACCCACCTTAGCCTCAGAGAGTGCTGGGATTGTGCGTGAGCCACTGTGTCCAGTGATTGGTTAGGTTTTTTTTAATGTTAACAAGAATATTATATCTTAATGGGATAATGTAAGTAATTTTTTCAAAATCACACTTAAATATAATAAAAATGTCAATACCCCAAAGGAATAGGTGATTAGGCTTAATGTTGTTGACCAATAAACCAATATTCTAAATGCATAAACAAACTATATGTATGGCAGTATAAAGCAATTCCTTATAACATGTTAGGGTTTGCTAAGACGTTTGCTAAGATCCTAAGATGGGATTAGATATGCAAAAGACTTACTGGGAGAGGGAACCAGAGAAAGCAGGAAGTCTTAGGCTGTGATGCAGGGCTGACACCTGTGGAAAGAGGTGTCCCCTCTACACCTTTAAGAAATTCAGAGCCTTGCTGAGAAGTGTGGGGGAGACATTGATTGTTAGCAATATAGTAAGTGCAATGGTATTCCTACCCATATGGAGATATTATGGAACACTGAGGGAGACTCTAATCTGAGCTGAGGCGGGTTGTATGTGTCTGTGTGTGCTGAGGCAAGAAAGTGTTTTGGAAAGGTCTTTCTGGGAGAGCTTATATAGCCAAGCTAAGTCTCAGACAGTGAGTAGGGCTTAGTAAAAGGAATAGGTGGCAAGAGGATTAGTAGTGGACTGCAGCCCTCAAAACCTTTTCTGAGTTGCAGGGCTATGATATTTCTTTTCTTATTACCCAGTATTATTTAATCAGCACTACTTAACTCACCATGCTTTTATTTCTTGCCCCCAATTCCACTGCAAGGTGTTCAAGGCAGGCACTAAGTCCTAGTCCTTTTTCCCACAGTGAAAGTAGGAAAGTTGGCTTGGCACCTGTAGCTCGTGGCTAAGGTGCCAGCTACATATACCAGAGCTGGCAGGTTTGCCAAACAACTATGACAACTACAACCAAAAAATAGCCAGGCATTGTGGCGGGCACCTGTAGCCCCAGCTACTTAGGAGGCTAAGGCAAGAGAATCACTTAAGCCCAGGAACTGGAGGTTGCTGTGAACTGTGACCCCATGGCACTCTACCCAGGGCGATAGCTTGAGGCTCTGTTCAAAAAAAAAAAAAAAAAGAAAGTGGGAAAGTACAGAGTATAGTGTCTGGCAATGTGGTGGAGTTTCCCTTCAACTCTCCTTTCATGTCAGATTTTGTTCACTACTATGCAAGTTTGAAACCCAAAACTATTCAAGTTTTGGTGTAGGGGGAAGAGCTGGGGGATGTGGTGTACTGACATTGGTCAAACTGGCCACATGTTCCATCCTTGGAGCAGGAAGTGGAGCCCCAACCCAGGCTCCTGAACTGACTGTATATGAGGGGTGGTCCCCCAGAAAGGTTCCCCTACCTTTACCAAAGGAGAGGAAATAGCCGAAACGCTGCCACTTTGGGAAACACCCATGAAGGAAAAAGAAAAGTTGGACCTGGAAGTGTTGCTATGCATCACAGGCCAGTAAAAGATCTGTCCACAGGTGAGCAAGAGTCTTTTCTAACCAGATAATGCGCATGAGAGTTACTTCTGGAAATTCTGACTTAAATAGGTATGTCAGTGGGGCTGGTGGAAAAGGTAGGGTTTATTTTTGTATTAAGGTCTAGAGATCTTCAGGGAAGAGAATAGGCCATGAGCAGAAGTTGGAATGATATAGGTCCCAGGACAAAAATCTTTTAGGGTTTAATCTTCTGAGGATGAGTGCCAACCGTTAGAGGGATATCTCCTGAGTAAAAGTCTTGCACATAAACTGGTTTTAGGGAATGCTTGAGGGTTTCTGGAAAGGGCAGTATAGTGCAGTCATGTTCAGTTGTCTCCTGGCTTAGCCCTTTAGTGAACAGATACTAGGTTCTTAAAGAGAAAGGGTCAGAAGGAAAAAATGAGTTGAACAGAAGAGACATACTTCCATATTTGGTCTTCTTAACCTGGGATGGTGACTCTAGATGTTTTGAAATCACATCTTTATTGAGATATAATTCACATATTATACAATTTACCTATTCTAAATGTACAATAGATCAATAGTCTTTTTTTTTTAATTTTATTGAATGGTAACTATGTACATTAATGCACTTCTAGGGTACAGTGTGGGGTTTTCGCATGCAATCCGAAATACTTCCATCAAACTGATCAACACAGCCTTCATGTCATTTTCTCAGTTATAGTTT
>CAUYQV010002125.1:0-23010 GCA_963574575.1 Galagoides demidoff | reverse complement strand
TCCCAGCTACTTGGGAGGCGGAGGCAGGAGACTCGCTTGAGCCCAGGAGTTGGAGGTTGCTATGAGCTGTGATGCCATGGCACTCTACCCAGGGGGATAGCTTGAGGCTCCGTCTCAAAAAAAAAAAAAAAGAAAAGAACAAAAGGAGGACAGAAGTGGGGGCTGCCATTTTAAATAGAGTTATATGGAAATAGGGACCATGAGGATACTTAGGGGAAGAGCATTCTGTCAGGAAGAGGGAACAGCATGTGCAAAGACCCTGAGGAGGGAGTATGCTGAGCTTATTCAAAGAACAGCAAGGAGGTCAGTGTACCTGAGCACAGTGAGTAAGGGGGACAGACACAAGAAATGCAGTCAGAATGGTAAGAGGGGTGTGGAGACTTTTAGGTCACACTGGGAACTTTGATTTCTGCTCTGAATACAATAGAAGTCACTGGAGGGCTACCCCACAGGAGTGGCAGGAAGTGGCAGTGTTAAATGGGACACTCTGGCTGCTCGTTGAGAAGCAGACAAGAGTAGAGGGAGGAAGGTAGGCAGCAGCCTCTGCCATAGTCCAGAGAGAGCTTGGTAACTCGGACCAGGATGGCGGTTACGACGAAGACAGGGAAAACTGGGTTGATTTTGGGTATATTTTGAAAATATAACCCATGAAATTTGTAGACTGACAGAATATGAGGTATAGAGAAAGGGAGGAGGAAGGACAGAGTCAGGTTTTTGGGACCCAGCAAAGGGGGAGGCAGAGAAGCCACTGGCAGAGAGGGAGGAGGGAGGTAGGATTTAGGCACCGAGTGGAGCATGACCTCTGGGGTGCCTGTGAGCCTCCAGAGGTCATGTCAGGTGGGCAGAGGGATCTACACAGGAGCTTTGAGACACCTCTGCTGGGACCTGTCAGTGGGTAGGTGGGCGAGGGTGTGAGTGTTGACAGAAAAGAGAGAGACCCTGGGGTGCTACAGCTATGAAGAGAGAAGGGGAAGCAGAGAAAACCCCAAAGACCCCCTCTTTCCTGAGGACGTCTCACGAAGTATTCAGGAATTAGTTGCCTCAGCTCGGAATTCTAATGCTGCAACTTTGAAGCTATAATAAGTAGACAATCCATCAAATAATGTTTTGAAGTGTCTGGCTGGTTTTACTATTATTATTTTGGTAATTCACCCAGCTTTGGACACATTCACTGTCTCACCACTTCCAGCCTGCCACCTGGAAGTAGCAGTTGTGAACTTGGCATCACAACCAACCCGAATTACTGTTTGGTAATTTAAGTAAAAGAACAACAAAATGATGCTATTATCATTATAAAGTGGTGCAAATTATGAAAGGACCTTATTCTGAAATACATGTTTATCTTTCAGAGGTACTGGTTTTTTCACCTCCCAGTCCCAGAGCATCAGACAGAGCCTATTGGATGGCAGGGATTTTCAGGTTTGTGGGCTCAGGACTCCTTCATGAGCTTAAGCTGATTGAGGACATTCCAAGAAGCTTCTGTTTGTGCAGATTAAATTTATAAATATTCAATGTGTTTAAAATAGAGTGAGATTATCTTTCAACGTCTATTAATTCATTTTAAATAGGAATGACAATCATATGGCATATTAGCATAAATAGCACATTTTATGAAAAATAGCTGTTTTCCTAAATTAAAAAAAATAATGAGAAGATTGACATTGATTTGCAAATCCCATCTATGTTTAAAGTAATGGAAGATGCTAGATTCTCAAATCTGCTTCTACATTAAATCTGCTGTAATCTCATGCTTCATTTCACTGTGCAAACCCCCACAGCCACCTGCGAGAACATGAGAGTGGGGAAAGTAAATGACGTCTCAGCACTGCTATGAAAGCAGCCCTGATTCTGTGCATCCCTGAAATGATTCGGTGACGCCTCAAGCCCCCAAACCCCACTTTAAGAAACACTGTGGAACAGGAGGCATTCTCAGTAAGCATCAAATAAAGACATGAAAGAAGATAAAACTCTGCCTGCAGGAACCAGCAAAGGAGCCAAACAGCCCAGACAAGGTGGTAAACATTCTCACCAAGAGACACCTCAGCAGCACGGGGTTAGAGGCCGGAATATGCCAAGCCACCTGGAATGTCCTCTCCCTACTCTTTCCCTGCCTAAACTGACTTACCTATCAGATCTCCACTGCATTTTCTTCCTCTGACTTTCAAATTAAGTGACCTCCCCTCCACGCTACCCTCACAACTCTTTGCCCTTCTCCTGGAAGCACCCAGTCACCATGTGCAGACAGGCACCTCATTCCACACAGGACTTAGGAGCAGGTGCAGTAACATGTAAACTGAATGAACAAGCGAATGAATTGGAGGAGGGAGACACGAGTGACGGCTTCACATAATCATATAGGAGCAGCTAACAAGTACTTTCGGGAAGTATGCTCTGGAAACCTGCCTTACACCACTGGTCAGAAGGGCAAGCTGAGACCCTGATGGCTATGACTCACCCCAGGCCACAGCGAAGGAAGTAGCCCTGTCAGGGACCCATAAGGCCCAGCCTCTGTCCTATGCCGCACAGAGAAGGACACAGGCCCATTGTGAGGAAGGAGACTTGGCCACAAGGACAAGATGGGTATAGGCAGGGCCTGGGCCTATGTGAGGTGTTCAAGGATGCTCATTCTTATGTTTCTGCAAAGCACACAGGTGCTCATTCTTATGTTTCTGCAAAGGCAAGGGTGGCCCTTGAAAGTGAGGGGCCGTAGGCTCACCTGGGTTCTAGATAATGTCAGGCTCTTCCCAATAGGCACTGTCCCTTCCACTTGGCAGGGGCTGCCCTCAACACCACTGCTCTTGAGAGAGGTAAATGTCTGCCAGGATTTGCTAGCATTGACCTCCCAGAGGGAAGAAGATGTTCAAAGCTGCTAAGGCCAGGGGTGTGTGGCCTCAACGTGGGGAAAGGACAGGCCTGGGGACATGGCTCTCTGAGTTTGATTTTGTCACCTACAAAACAGGCCAGAGACTTTCCATCCCACAGGGCAGATGGTAGTAAAAGGACCGTGTGAAAAAGTTCTGTCATTGGGCTTTTTAAAGCTCAGTACACAGATGTGGAGTTTCTCCAGACCACATATGATGAAAAGGGAAGAGAATTTCCCTTAAGAGACCTAAACCTCTGAACAAGTATAGTAAATGTCCTGGAGTCACAGACAGAGAACAGGGTGGGGACAGGGCCGACTGGATCCTGGGGGGACAGCTGAAAAGACCCCAGAGTGGGGTCTATGCCTAAACCTTTGTGCAAGTACAGCAAATGTCCTGGACCACAGGCAGAGAACAGGGTGGAAACAGGGTTACCTGGGTCCTGTGGGGAGCGCTGAGAGGACCCCAGAGTGGGGTCAGTGGGCCAGACCACAGCACATAACACTTCTTCACGTGGGGCCTGTGGTCTTCTGTGTGCTGTACAGGACAGAGGTTGGGCCTTGTGTGTCCCTGCCAGGACCACTCCCTTAACTGTGGCCTGAAGCAAGTCAGAGCCATCAGGGCCTCAGCTTGCCCTTCTGACCAGCAGTGTAAGGTGGGTTTCCAGAGCACACTTCCCAAAGTGTGCCAGGGTTTGCAGGAAGTCCTGGGGAGAGTCCCCAAGGGCCAGAGGTGAAGTTGTGTGGCCTGAACCCAGGGGGTGTCAATGGGTAGGGGAAGAGGGGCTGATATGAGAGGTCACTGGGAGGAAAAGGCACTAGGACTGTGACCAGCTTTGGAGGGGAGGGATTACTAGGGTGACAGCTAGGACTCTCTGCCTTTCCAAGTTTGGGGCCACAGTCATATGAAGGATGAGGTGTGTGATGGCTAAATGCATCAGCCAGGAGTGTAGTGATAGTAAAAGTCCAGCCAATAATCCTAACTCCGGACAACAGCCACACTCTGGCCCAGGGCTTGCCTAAACGAGATGCTCTATACGGCGCAGTGAAGCATCCAACTCCCTTGGATCCTCTGGGGTAGACGCTGCAGTGGCCCAGGAACAGAGGCACAGGAACATAAGTGACCTGACCTAGATCACACAGCTGGCAGGATGCACAGTGGAGTCCAACCCAGGCTGCGTGTAAAGTTCAGACCCGCAGCTGCCACACCGAAGAAAGTCTCCACCTTTGCTCCAAGTTCTCTGGCCACAAGCAGATACACCTAAGGACCAGCCTCCTCCTATTCAGATCCTGCCCTCCCCGCCTCTTTGCCCCAGGGGCCTTCTCTCCGCCAGAGGGGAGGAAGCCAAGACTCCAGACTCTGCCCCTCTTACCTGCGCGGTTCCCTGGGGCCCCCTCCGGTTTTGCCTGGGAAGTGTCCCTAGGCTGGCTCCAGGCTTGGGAACCGCCGGGGAATCCGGAGGAGGCTGCGCTCCAAGAGGGCCCCGGAGGTGACCTGGGTCCCTAGGGCCAAGGCCACAGCCTCTTCCCCCCAGCGCCAACGCCACGGCCAGGAAGCCCCCGGCCAGCATCCACGTGCTGCGTCCAGAGGAACCAGCCGGACCCATAGTCCGCTAAGCCGGCGATACCCCAGTGGCCGGCGCGGCAGGGCCTCCAGAGCTTCCGGACCCCAGGCCCACCCCGTCGCCGAGCATGCTCAGTCCGAGGGCAGGGCCGGGCGGGGTGGCCCCAAGTTTTAGGCTGCGCTCTCGGCTCCTCCCTCGGGCGCGGCGGGGGAGGAGAAAGGAGCAGAGCGGGAGCCAGGAGACCGCGCAGGCAGGAAAGTTGCCGGAGCACGCTGCGCCCCCAGCCGGTCCGGGCTCGGAGCCGGCGTCGCCGTCTTGGTGGGGCCGGGGCAGCTGGACGCTGGCCCGGACCGTGCGCGGCGGCGGGCAAGATGCGACGGGCGGACTCCTGAGCGCCCCCAATGGCCCGTGGCTCGGCGGCCTGCACCGGGGACGCGCGGCTGCTGCTCGGCCGGGACGTGCTAGGACCGGCGCCCGCGTTGCTGGCCCCCGCCGTGCTGTTGGGCGCTGCTCTCGGCCTGGGCCTCGGCCTCTGGCTCAGCTGCCGTGCTGGCGGTCCGCGCCCGCGGCACCAGGTGGGTGGGCTGAGCGGGCTGGCGCGGGGCGGGCAGGGGGTGGAGGGGGCTCCTGGGTCCTGGGGGCTGGTGCTGGGCAAGCCCGGGCTCTGAAACCAGTAGGGCGGGATAGCCGGCTTCGCGCCCGTCTGCTCCAGGAGGTAAGCGGCGGAGTGACTAGAGGACACTGTCCCGGGGGACCCCAGAAGTGCCTGCTCACTCCCATTCCGCTGTGCAATCCTAGACCGCCGCCACACACCGCAGTCCCTCCCCCCCACATCCCCCGGCCTCTGGCTTCGTTGTAGCACCGGGGTTTAGGGCACGATGCTGGGCACTGGGTTGGGGTGACCAGACGTCTCGCTTTTGACGGGACAGTCTCGATTTTTAACAATTTGTCCCGCGTCCCGAGGCGTTTTTAAAAAGTCCCGATTTTTGGAACGAATGCACGAACGGGCGGGAGAACAGTAAGGGAATATATGGTTTTTGGGCTGCCGTGTGGCTATTTCGCCAGGATATGAGTTTTATATTATTTTTGTTAATTTTATAATGTTAAACTGTAATAATAACAAATAATTGTTGAGAAGTGATTATCTAGAACTGCTTATCAAAGTTTGCATTATTGTCAGGCCCCGCCCCTGCTCTGCCGCCCCCGTCAATGGTGCCCGGCTTTACCAGTGTTAAAATCTGGTCACCTTACACTGGGGCCAAGCGCAGAGTGCTGGACAGGAGGGCTGGGGATGCCCATGCCTGGACGTCCATCCCAGCTCTGCCTCTTCCTTCCTTGCCGTGTGGGTGCCGCTCCATTCGTTAGTCCTAGCTGTGGCACTGGAATACATTTATCCACTTATTCACGCTGTAATAAAAGTTTGCTGAGTGCGTTCTACTGCCTGTCACACTAGTGAGCTGGGCGGATCCTGCTCTGGTCAGCTAGAGGTTCACAAGGAGGTGGCCACATTACAAGTAAACCCTGTGTATGGCACTGCACAGTGAGTTCTGTGATGCCAAACTGATCATGCTAGCACTTGTTGAGTGCTGACTGTGTGCCAGGCACTGAGATATACCCCTCCTGCATGATCTCATGGATTCTCCACAACAGTTTGAATTGAATTTATTAATGTTCCCATTTCAGAGATGAGGAAACTGAGACACAGTGAGGTTAAGTGACTTGCTAAAATGACAGCAGTTGAGGGTCACTGGTGGCTGCCTGAGGGGATTAAAAAGTGCTTCACATGGCAGTTGTCCTGAGGCCTTGGATGGCCATGGAAACACCTGGGCCAGGACAGACATTCCAATCAGTTGAAGTACGACCACTATTTTAGGTCCCTTAGCCTCCACCTCTTTGAGAGATGAGGTCTGGTAAGATCAGAGATGAGGTAATTGGGCTTGCACCTCCCATTCCTGGCCAACATGAAAAGGAGACAGTCTCCTGGGGCTACAGGGAATCATAGCTCTTAGATCACAATGTGGGTTACTCCTGGGGAATGTTCTGCTGCCAAGAGCTCAAACTAAAATACTGCAGGGTCCTCTCGCTAAGGTCGGGTTGTCAGATCCTGCTGGTGACTAAGAGACAGCAAGGGAAGCTGGCTTGTGTGAGGGCAGAAGGGCAATAATGTGCAGAGCCTTGCTGGGTGCCCCATGCAAAGTGTTTACAGACATTCAAGGTAGGGGAACTACTATCCCCAATTCACAGGGAGGCAGTTGGGTTTGTTGTCCTGGGTCACACCATGAGTAAACAGTGGGGCTGGATTTCAGCCCAAGTCTATCTGAACCCTAGAGCCAGAGCTTTAATTTTCTGCTGCCTGGTGACATATCCCATTTGGTAGCTGAGGCAGCTGTGATTCTCAGAGGTGAACCAAGATGTCTAGGTTGGCGTAAAGGGTCAGTTGAGAGTGATGACTCAGACCAGGGAGGCAGCCATGTGGGGCTGATGGGATTTTCCCATAGTTTGATGTCGCCTTTGCAACGTTGCAACGATGTTGTTTCAAATGAATGAGACTCCTTTCCTCCTGTCTCCTTCCTCTTCTATTTCTTTCTTCTTTTCTTTTTTTTTTTTTTCTCTCGTTCTTTTTTTTTTTTTTTTTTTCTGAGACAGACTCTGACTTGGTCATCCTTGGTAGAGTGCTGTGGCAGCAACCTCAAATTCTTAGGTTCAAGTGAACCTTCTTGCCTCAGCCTGGGTAACTGGGACTATAGGTGCTGACCACAACATCCAGCTATTTTTAGAGATGGAGGGTCTCTTTCTGGCTTAGGCTGGTCTCGAACCTGTGAGCTCAGGCAATCCACCTGCCTCAGCCTCCCAAGTGCTGGAATTTCAGGCGTGAGCCACCACGCCAAGCCTTCTATTTCTCAAATGTACTTCTGACAGCATGACTTTCCTGATTAAAAACTTTCAGGAACTCCTGGTTGCCTACAAAAGATAGTGCCTGATTTCCTAGCAGAGTGCATAAGATGACTTACCTTCCAGCCCAACTCACAGATGCCCAGGCATTGCCCCATCCCGGCCCAGCCATACAAGACATCTCACTGTTCCACTAGATGACCAGCACTTCTGCAATCTGTTCTGTCTCTCCGCTGTGGCCTTCTTCCCTCTCTGTCCTTATCGGCCTTCAAGACCAGAGAGGTCACCTGGGACACCTTGACTCTCCTTGCAGGGTCAGGCACTTTCTCCTTCCTGCCTCCTGGGCACTCAGTTTTTCTCCTCTGGTCCAAGTCTTGTTTTTATCTGGCATCCCCTTCCATTTGTTGTTTTCATTTTATTTTATAAAGCCACCTTATTCAACTCTTTCAGCTGGGTATTTTAGGAATTACTTCCCATTTCTATATAACATGCCTGCATTGCTGCTGCTTCTGTAGGTAACGGCTGGTGATGTCCCACTGTGGAAAGAAAGAAGGTGTAGTTACTGTTCCTCCCCTTGTCCATAAGTATGCCCACCCCTCCCTATATTACCACCACCCTCCCTACATGGTTATAGAATAATTCAGGTTAAATCAGTATTCAATGTTTCTATTATTACAATTTTATAAACTCTACTCTCTGTAATTCAAGGATCAGTTAAGATTATGAATATCTTTCTTTCTTATACAATCTTTTGCTTTCCCTGAAATTAAGTTATAATCATTTTTTTATTTGTTTAGATTCTGTGTACATATCAATCATTTAATACTAAACTCTCCTCTATTTAACGTCCCTTTCAAGATATTTGAATACATTAGATATTTGATCCATTTTTTCTTCTTGAGAAAGCTATGTGTGCTAGAAGCATTCTGATGTGCCTCCCATTTGAGCTGGTTAGTCTCTAAATGACAGCACTCTAAAGTGTGGACCACACTAACATTATCAATATCTCTTGATAGAAATGCAAATTTCTGGGTCTCCAAACCCACTGAATGAGAAGCTCTGGGGCTTGGGGCCCAGAAAACTGTGTTTAACAAGCCCTCCAAGTGATTGAAAGTTTTTAAAGTTTGAGAAGCAGCTACTCTGGGCTTTCACTGTAGCCACTGAGACCTCTTAGGACCATCCTGCTAGGACTTCCTCACCTCTCCTTGAGCTGGATCTTGTTTCAGGGAACTCCTGCACTCATCTTTCTTTGACTAAATTTTTTGTGTGGCTGGAACACATCCTTCAGGAGTTTTCTGAGAAAGAGATGGCTGGAACTTTTATCAGAATTTCTGTGTCTAAAAATATCTATATTCTTCTATTCTATACTTACTTTGGTTACATTAGTTAGATATACAATTCTGGGCTGGAAATAATTTCTTGGCAGCGTTTTAAAGGCACTTTTCTGTTGTCTTCTAATTTGCATTTTTGCTGATGAGAAAACAGATTCTATTCAGATCCTTGATATTTTGCATGAAGTATCTTTTGTTCCTCTATAGAATCTTAAAGAATCTTTTCTTTGCCCTCAGTGTACGAAATTGCACCAGAAGAGGTCTTAGAGGGAGTCTGTTATCATCCTTTGTGCTAGGCATTTAGAATGCCCTTTCAATGTAGAAATTCATTTTCTTGATTATTTCTTTGATGATTCTTTTCATTTTATGTGTTCTCTTTTTCAAGAATGCCTATCATTTTTAGGTTGAATTGGACCTCTTCTTTCTCTCCAGTTTCCCATTTTTTTTTATCTTTTTATGTTTTCTAGGGGACTTTTCTCGATTTTATACTTTCACTGAATTTTTCATATGTTTAATTTTTAAGAGTTCTCAGAATATTCTGTATTTATTCTATCCTATTCTTATTTTGTGGATGAACTATCTTCTCTGATTTCTCTGAGGATTATACAGATATCTATGTTTTCTTTTCCCTGTATCTATTTCCTGCTTGCTTTTTCTTTCTGTTTTAGGTTTCATCTTTTATATTAGAGTATATCCACAAATGGCTAGTGACTCTCTTGGTCATTTTTACATAGGGAATTAAAAAACTCGTGCTTCCTTGTGGGATGGGTGAGGTTTTTTTCCTGGTTTTACTGTAAAATGATCTCACTGGGTACTTCCTTGCAGAACCCTTGTACTGGCCATTTGTATTTGCTAAACAAACAACCCAAAAAGCTGTGTAGCCTCATCATCTACCCCCAAACCCACCCCCATTTCATCTACACAGGTTTCCCTGGACATGCCTCAGAGGCTGTGCCCTTGCTGTTCCTACTCCCAGGATGCTCTTTGCTGAGATATCTCAAGGCTCTCTCCCGTACTTTCTTCAAATATCTTCCTAAAACACCACCTCGTCCAAGAGATGTCCCCTCCCAACATTCTCCATTCCCTCACCTTCCATTATTTTTCCCTGTAACACATCATCCCTGACATACTGTGTATTTATTTGTTGATTTGTTTATGTCTTCTCTCACTAGAATGTGATAAGTTCCATGAAGGAAGGATCTTTGTGTATTTTGTTTGTTAATCTATTCTCAGTGTCTAGAACACAGTTTGACACATAGTAAGTGCTGGGTAAAGTTGCTGATAACTTAATGACAAACTTGTGATATTTCTCCAATTCTGAGATTATATTTGTGAGCAGCTAGTGGTCATGGAGGCAGTTCTTAAGTGTTGCTGGCATAACTGAATTTTAAATGCAGTCTATTCTCCTTATTCACTGTAGTTGTATTCTGTGCGGTCACTGAGAACACCACCTTAGTCAACTCTGAGGGGACATGCAGGCTTAGGTTCCTACAAGTCTCTGGTCACAAAATTTCCAATAACTGATCGATACCAATCTTATTTTATGTACATTTTTGATTCAATTATATTATTTTATGTACATTTTTGTACATTTTTTGTACATTTTTGTTTCAACGACATTAGGATCACAGACAACAGCCCTTAAATTACAGAGCAGTTGTGAACCCAGACTGAACGAAACTGTTCTAACACACGTTTTCTCGCTGAGTCACACCACAGTCTTCCTTCCTGAGGCCAGGAAACAGTTCCTGAGCACCTGGCTTGGGGTCCATTTTAAACAGCAGACTCACCGAGAAAAAGCACAAAACTGCAAAAATTATGACACTAAATAGACTGAGAAAAGGACATTTGTTTACAACGTAAGCGCTGACACAAGCAGGCAGAGTATCACCTTTTTCTAATTTCATCTGAGAGCATATGCATCAGATGAATCAGATTTTTCACACCTGGCACAATCCAGGAATAACTCTGAATTTGCCATGAGAACTTATTGGCGGTTCCAAATAAATGTTATCAAGTCGGGGAATTTGCAAATATGGAATCCACAAATAAAGAGCATCCAGTGCAGTTCACAGTTACTTTATAATTTAAGGTTACCTAAGGTATTGTCTTAAAAACCATCCAATGACATTATTGAGAACAATAGGAAAATTAATATTTACATGCCATTTCCCATGCTTAGCTGTTATTCCCCCTCCCACCTAAAAAATTCACCATCTAATAGGGGCCACTGACCCAGAAATAAAATGGAATGAGCTTTGCTCCAAGTCCTTGGGAGGTGTGGGGGGAATGTCTCAGGGAGGTGGCCTGGACAGTCTTAAAGGATATGTAGTAGGCCCCAGGTGGGGCATTGCACACACAGGGCAGAAGCACAGAGCTTAGTGGAAGTAGCCACTGGACGTGGGGAAGTTGACTGGCAGAGTCAAGGGGGAACCAGGCTGTTGGACCTCAGTGTAGTGATTCTACCCATCCACCCCCCCCATCCCTGGCCTTTGGGTTTTAGAAAGACGATGATCAACATCTGCTCAAGAACTTAGAGCCCAATGTCCAGACTCCCTCGGAAACTGGCTCCCCACCAAGGAGGCGGAAGCGAGAAGCACAGATGTCCAGAGATGAGGCTGCTCTAGAGGTGAGCTTGGGGTTTGTGTCTGTTTCCTGAGCTGCAAACTGGGAGGTGGGTGGGCCAGCAAGATTTCCCCAATAGGCTACTTTTGTTGAGGTGTGATTTACATACAATTTGATAAGTTTTGACAAATGCACTCACACTTGGAACTCATTCCCCCATCAAGAAGGTCTCATCATCCCAGGGAGCCTCCTAGTGCCCCTTTGTGGTCAATCCCCCCCTCCACGCATATTTCCTGAGAAAACCAGGGGTGTGTTTTCCATCACCAGAGCTTGGTTTGGCTGTTCGAGAGCTTCCTAGAGACGGAACCTGTGTCCCTTCAACAGAATGCTTTCAAGGTTGTCCATATTGTCACGTGTATTCAGAATCCATAGCTGAGTGCTGAGCACTGGCCGTGTGTGACATGCCACAGTTGTTCACTGCTCACTGCTGGGTGGATGTTTGGTTGGGTCTCTGTGGGTCTGCACGTGTCACTGTGACTGAGTGTGAGCCTGCAGGTGTTTGCCATCCCCTATCTCTTTGTCTCTGTCTTCCTTAATCTCTTTTTACCCCTCTGCCCCCCCTCCATTCTATTAATTCTCTGATCACAGAAATGAGAACATGAAATGAAAATGGGGGCACACATGTTAAGTCAGGATAACCAAAACATGGAGACAATTCAAATGTCCACTGACTAACAATGAAAAAATAAAGTGTCATATTCATAGATGGAATATTATTTGGCCATAAAATAGATGGAATATTATTTGGCCATAAAAAGTATTGGGGCTAGGCACAATGGCTCACACCTGTAATCCTAGCTCTCTGGGAGGCTGAGGCAGGAGGATCAGTTGAGGTCAGAAGTTAAAGACTAGCCTGAGCAAGAGCAAGACCTCACCTCTACAAAAATACAGAAAAATTAGCCAGCTGTTGTGGCAGGCACCTGTAGTCCCAGCTACTTAGGAGGCTGAGTCAGAAGTATGCCTTGAACCCATAAGCTATGATGATACCATGACACCCTAGCCTGGGGGACAGAGCAAAAACCTGCCTGGGGGGCAGGGAAGACTGTAGTACTGATACAAGCTACAACATGGATGAACCTTGAAACTATTATGCTAAATGGAAGAATGAAAGAAGCCAGTCACAAAAGAATCACATACTATAGTATTCCATTCATGTGAGGTATCCAGAAGAGGGAAATTGATATGGACAGGAGATGAGAGGTTGCCAGGGGCTGGGAGCGACCCGAGGGACAGGGGTGACAGCTGAAGGTTTTCTCTGATGCCATGAAAATGTTGTGAAATTGATGGTGGTGATGGCTGCACTTACCCATGAAGATACCAAAAATGTTAAATTGTGTACTTACACAGGGGGAGTGTACGGTGTGTGGAGAAGCGTTAAACAGCCCACGCTGCTCATACAGCTCAGATGAAAACAGCCAGTGACGAAAACAACACTGGTTTGGGATCCTAGAACCACACCCAGCTCTGCCTCACTTTTGCTGTGTGATGTTGGGCAAGAAACACAGATGTTCCCCACCTTACTATGGCAGTAATGATGTTGCCCTCCTGCCAGGCTAAGGGAACTGGTAAACATTTCCACCATAGAAAATGTGCTCAACAAGTGTTTGCAGAGGGGCCAAATCCTTTCTATGTCCCAGAATGGTTAATTCATCTTTTCCTGCTTAGTAATGTCTTTCCTGTTAACTATTTAGTCCCCCCACCCTCACCCGCCACGATGCCCATTATCAAGCTAATAATTGGTAAGAATCAAGTTAATGATATGCCTGTTCTGGTGGCTGGCTTGTCAGAATGCCCTTGCTTTTGCAGCATTACCTTTTCACAAATATGTAGGTAGGACTGTTTCAGGTCCATGAGTCCAGCTGCAATGCCTGTGTTCTCGGGTGTACAGAAAACCAGAGCATTGTGGTTCAAACCACTGCTCCTCGAGTGAACTCTGTTTAATGAATAGCTCATCTCAGCCAAAAACAAACAAAATTCCAGGAGATTCTGAGGCATTCTACTCCACAGGCCGGGGCTCCCCATCTGGTTCCTTTGCTTTGAAGGGAGGAAGAGGGACAGAGATGCATTTGTGAGTTCACTGAAAGGAACACCTTTATTTCGGTCAGCAAAATGGCTTTTCTCTTCCTGCAATTATGCTTTAACTAATTTTCTGAATAACTGCATTGCTTCAGGTGAAGGAATTTTATGTTGTACCTTGTGCTACAACTAATTTTCTAAATGATTGTATTGCTTCAGCTGGGGAGAATGTCAGAACTTGGAGGACATCTGAGCTTAGTAAGGAAAGCTTTAAAAACTAAAAACAGTGGCTTTTCTTCCAGCAGCAGAAAGAATCCTGCTCACTATTTGACTCCAGGTGCCAAGTATTTCTACGTCCTTTCTCTCCTGGCAAAGCCGTGACAGTCCTTAGGCCAGCCTTCCAAGGGAGTAGAGTCTGCGGGTGGATAGGATAGGGGAGCCTCCCCACCAGCCGGGATTATGTTTCTGGTGCATAATCCCCTATTCTCCATCCCTAGGTGCTCCCATGGGTTGAAGTGGATCCTGCTCTGACATCTTTTTCTTCTTACAATTGTATTTTTGTTTTTTATCTCCCCTCTTAAGGATCAACTCCTGGCAGGAGAGACCACACTTTTCTATTCTCTCTGTCCTTCCTTTTCACCTCCACGTGTAAGAATTTAAACATTCATAGGACCTTTTGATTTTGCATCTCTCCCGTGAGCAAATGTGTCTCCGAAGGACAACTGGCCAGGCTGGTACCAGGGGCCTGTGCACTGTATGGTCACCCGGAGCTGCACTAGGAAGGGCCTTCCCCCTGGCTGCTGGGCTCTGCTCTCACTATCTTGAAATTCTGAATCATTTTTATTTAGAACCCCCATTTTCATTTTGCACTGGGGCTCACAGATTACATAACTAGCCCTGAGATCAGCCTTTTTAATCTCACTGCTCTTCCTTGCTTTTGTACCAGTGTGTCACCAAGTTTCCAAGTAGAAAGTGGGAGCAGACTGGGCCTGTGCCCTCCAGTCAGAGGGAATCTGGGGAGCTCTAAGATGAGCAGCCAAAGGAATTGTATATTTAAAAGATCATTCAGTTCCCTTGTGGAGGATGCTTTAGAAGGCCTTGACCTCTGAGCCTTAGCTTTTCACTTGATAATAGTATAGGCCTCTTCAGGCTGCCTGTTGTGTGATAATTAATTGAGGAAACATGGGGGGAGATATTTGCATGCTATGAATCTGACAAAGAGCTGATAACTAGAATTTACAGAGAACTCAAACTAATCAACAAGGAAAGAGCAAACAATCCCAATTATAAATGGGCAAGAGACATGAACATAACCTTCGCTGAAGAAGACAGACAAATGGCTAACAAAGACATGAAAAAATGCTCATCATCCCTAATCATCAGAGAAATGCACATCAAACCCACCCTGAGATATCACCCCACCCCAGTGAGAATGGCCCAAATCACAAAGTCCCAAAGCTGGAGATGTCAGCATGGATGTGGGGAGAAGGAAACACATTTACACTGCTGGTGGGACTGCAAACTAATACAGCCTCTATGGAAAAAAGTATGGAATATCCTCAAAGAGCTAAAAGTAACCCTTCCATTTGATCCTGTAATCCCATTGTTAGGTATCTATCTAGAAGAGGAAAAAAAATCATTTTGCCATAAGGACATTTACACTGGAACATTTATCACAGCTCAATTTACAATTACCAAGACATGGAATCAACCAAGTGCTCATCAACCAGGAATGGGTTAATAAACATGGAGTGCCATTCAGTCATTAAGAAAGATGGAGACTTTACATCTTTTGTATTTAGTTGGATGGAGTTGAAGCACATTCTTCTTAGTAAAGTTTCACAAGAATGGAAAAGCAAGTATCCAATGTACTCAATACTAATATGAAACCAATAGATAAACAACTGCATGCCACACGAGAGAAAAACACAATTAAATTTAAATGGGAAGGAAGGGGATTGGTGAGCTCTCACCTAATGGGCACAGTGGAGGCACAATAGCACGCCACCTGGGTGAAGTGCTCAACTACAACTTGAACTTCACCTAACAAATGCAAACAATGTAACCTAATCATCTGTACCCTTATATTAATCTTAAATAAATTTTTAAAAAAATAAATAATAAATGAGCAAATATGCATAAAGTGGCCAGCACATAGTAGGCCTCAGTACATAATGAGGAGCCAGTTAGGAAGCTACTGCGGCCCTTCAGGGTAGAAATGATGGAGTCTTAGTCCAGGGCCATGGATTTGGGAGCTATTTAGGAGATGAAGTTCATGGGGGTTGGGGTTGATTAGACGTGGGGGGTTGGGGTGACAAGGTGCCTCATATCTGACTTGAGTTCTTGTGCACAGTGAAGCCGAGCCCAGGGGCCTTCTCTACTGAGATCCCACTTCAAATGGCACAGCTCTTCCTCTTGTTCTTAACATGCTGAAGGAGCCAGCATGGTGTACTTGAAGAGCATGGACCTGAAGCCAGCAAAGGCTTAGCTGTGTGGCCTTGGGCTCAGTTTCTCCATTTGAGAAGTGGAGACAGAAACCTCTCTGGCAGTGTCCTTGGAAGCCCAGGAGATTGAGTATGTTGCAGATCTCCCCAAAATCCTCTCCTCTAAGTCCATCCTGTGAGTCACAGGACATAGAGATAAATGACAAGAACCAGGCCCCAGTAGTCCTGCGCCTCTCACAGGCATCCCAGTGGCACTCTGCCTGGAGACATATGTGACCCCAGCACTGGGTCAGTGAGGGGTGTTTCAATCCCCCAAATGGTAAGCAAGCAATTGGTTCTCCTGTTCCTACAATAGGGTGTCTTACTCCAAGGTGAACATTGCAGTTGGAAATCAATCATTCGTTATAAAGCTCATTCTTCTGCTCGGCGCCTGTGGCTCAATCGGCTAAGGCGCCAGCCACGTACACCTAAGGTGGCGGGTTCAAATCCCCAGCCTGGGCCCGCCAAACAACAATGATGGCTACAAGCAAAAAATGGCCGGGCGTTGTGGCGGGCGCCTGTGGTCCCAGCTACTTGGGAGACGGAGGCAGGAGACTTGCTTGAGCCCAGGTGTTGGAGGTTGCTATGAGCTGTGATGCCATGGCACTCTACCCAGGCGGATAGCTTGAGGCTCCATCTCAAAAAAAAAAAAAAAAAAGCTCATTCTTCAAGATCTAGTTAATAAGCTTTGAAATAGACATGGATGCAGTTTTTATCAGTCAGCTTGTTCCAGTTGTTCAGGACAGATTTCCGATGGTCTGCAGAGCCAGCCTCCAGCTTTCCGTCCTTGCTGCTTGTTTTGGACACATTTACTCAGCACTGACTTTGCAAAGTGCAGGGAAGGAGACAGATGCAGAGGGCATGAGAATACAGGACAGCTACTTAGTTAAGAAACCAGGCAGGCAAATCTGAGTGGGTCATTTCACCACTACAAGTAGTGGCCCATTGCTTGGCTTTCCGTCTGCCCCAGCAATTCAGCACAGCAGTTCTTGAACTTCTTGTATTAAGAAGGTTGAGAACCCCTGAGCTAGAGGTTATCCAGGTCTTGGGGGCAGATACTCTATATTTACTATCTGGGAAGATGGAAACTCAGAGAAGTTAAAAGTGGTTAACACAACCACTTCTGTTTAAGGGTCTAATCCAAAGTCTTATGTGAATATTGATTGCCACATGTGTTTATGCACTGGCAATGCTGAAGTTTTTTTATTTGTTTGCTTTTTCTACTTAAAAATGATTCCCAATTTGTTAGAAGATGCCTATTGATTATTTTCAATTTATTCATATCCTTATTTCTTCCAAAGCTGAAGAATTAGAATTAAATGAAGACTGTACCATTCTCTTTTGATAGCATCTGCTTGTCCATTCATCTGTCCATACACACATCTATCTGTCTGTCAGTCCATCTATCCACCTGTTCATGAATCCATCCATCTTTCCATATGTTTATGAGTCTGTCCATCCATCAGCCTGTCCACCTATCCATCTGCCTGTCCATTCATCCTTCTAGCAAGTGAGCACTTACTTGTATATAAATGTGCCTACTTGGTTTGGTGCCCAAGTTCAGTGGTTAGGGCACCAGTCACATACACTGGGGCTCCCAGGTTCAAACCAGGCCTGAGCCTGCTAAACAACAATGACAACTAGGACGAAAAATAGCTGGGCATTATGGCTGGTGCCTATAGTCCCAGCTACTTGGGAGGCTGAGGCAAGAGAATCATTTAAGCCCAAGAGTTGGAGGTTGCTATGAGCTGTGATGCCATGGCACTCTACCAAGGGTGATGTAATAAAACTCTGTCTCAAAAAATAAAAATAAATACAATAAAATAAAAACAAATGTGCCTGCTGTGGTCCCTGTCCAAGACTCCTATTATAAGCAGCAGGATGTGGCATTTTGGAAACTCTGGGCAATTTATCCTTCATTTTACAGAAGGCTTCTCATAACGTTGATTTCTCTCCTTTCCAGGAAAGTGAGCAGCCTTCTAACAGCAATATCACTGCATTTGCCCTGAAGGCAAAGGTCATCTACCCCATCAACCAGAAGTTCCGGGTGAGTATACTCAGCTTCATCTTAGAAATACAGTTAATGCAGTCATGTACTAAAAATTGGGGGGTTCGTGGAGGGATTAAATGACAATCTGGTCCTAGAGAAGGGTAAGTTGACACTTTGAAATGGATCAAAACTTAGGGTTAATCCACTTATAGCGGGATGTTCAGGAACAGGGTACGTCCAAGGTAAGGATTTTGATTCTAATAAACTATGAGCAATAAAAGAAAAAGAAAAAAGAAAAAAGGCAAGGAATTACCTGAGGAACCAGGTGCAGCAATGTGGCACAACACCTACCCTGCCCTTTAACACTGATACAAATTCTGATGCTGACCCAGCTTGCAATATCAATTCACAGGCCCCTGGACTAACCCGGCAGCTGGCACATGCTGAACACATGTCGTGAGGCTGACTTGGGGCTCAGTATTTCTCACGCACTAGGCATTGCAGCATGACAGAGTGCCTGTATTATCTTTACTTTGCACATGAGGAAACTGAGGCCCTCCCGCAGTCCCGTACCAGGAAGTGGCTGAGCCACAGTCAAACCTTAACCCTGGCTACTGCTCTTATACCCACAGCCAGGAGTTCCTGCCCATGGCTGGGGGCTTTGCAGAGAGTGTTCTATGGTGTTTCAAGGAGCTCTCAGGCTGGGGAGCCAAAGAGTTCCAGTTCAAGGAAATGTAGGAAAATACTGCCTACTTTCTAGGTGGTTGGGAGAATAAGCTCTGGGGTCCCACTGGCTCACTCCTAACTCCCATCTCTGCATCTCCTGTGTGGTCTGACTTCTCTGTGCCACAGTCTCTTCCTCTGTGAAATGGGAATAATGGGTCTGCCTCGTTAGCTTCACTAAGGATAACACTGAAGACACACAAGGTCTCAGAGCGATGTGTGACGTCTTAGCACTTGGTACATGGTAGGTTTTTGAAATAATTATTAGCTTTGGAAGACAGGCAGGGGATATTGAAGGCTTTAAGAATCTCTACACCAAAGAAATATTCCACTTTGTTTAATGCAGCCTTCCCCAAACTGTAATTTTCCTATGGAACCCTCATGTGAGCAGTGACTGGTCATAGCTGAGGGAACTGCTCCTCAGAATGCACATTGGGAACCGCGTCCCTCACTAGCTATTTGGGGGGTGGATGACGGTCTTCTCCGTCACCAACATGTGTGTTGTAGCTCTGTTGCAGGCACCTCTGGCCAGTCTAGTCCAGCAGCCACTCAGTGAGTCTCCATCACAGGTTACCCAGGTGTTTCGTGGCTCTGTCATGGGCACCTCTGGCCAGTCTAGTCCAGCGGCCACTCAGTGAGTCGCCATCACATGTCACCCAGGTGTGTCGTGGCTCTGTTGTGGGCACCTCTGGCCAGTCTACGCCAGCGGCTACTCAGTGAGTCACCATCGCATGTCACCCAGGTGTGTCGTGGCTCTGTTGTGGGCACCTCTGGCCAGTCTAGTCCAGCGGCCGCTCAGTGAGTCGCCATCGCATGTCACCCAGGTGTGTCGTGGCTCTGTCGTGGGCACCTCTGGCCAGTCTACGCCAGCGGCTACTCAGTGAGTCACCATCGCATGTCACCCAGGTGTGTCGTGGCTCTGTCGTGGGCACCTCTGGCCAGTCTACGCCAGCGGCTGCTCAGTGAGTCGCCATCGCATGTCACCCAGTCCTACAGTGAATCTGTGAGCCCTCTGTGGAACTAATAGCAGTTTCCCTCCTGCCATCCCAGCCTCTGGCCGATGGGTCCTCCAACCCATCCCTGCATGAGAACATAAAGCAGGTGGTCCTGCCACACCAGCCCGTGGAGGCCTCCCCATCCAGCAGCCTGGCGAGCCTGAGCCAGGCTGGGAAGGACGACTGCAGCTCCTCATCCAGCATCCACTCAGCCACCAGCGACGACAGGTTTCTCAGCCGCACATTCCTCCGGGTGAGCACCTTCCCCGAGGTGCTGGCCTATGAGAGGTAAGAACAGGAACAGTGGGTCATACCATTGACAGAGGAGGAAGCAGCGGCCCAGAGAGGTCAAGGGACTTCACCAGGGACACACAGAGACCTAGTTAGAGCTGGGTCCCAGATGTGTTTGTCACTTACTATGGAGTGTTGGCGAACACTGGGATTATAGAGCCAGGCTGGAGCCCTGCAGAGAGAGGACAAAGGGATCTTTTTGATCACTGACAGTCATTGCAACACACATAGTGGCTCTCTAGGCCATGTGCTGGGCAGAGCTCTAAGCACTTTACAAGGGCTGATTCCCTCTGGGGCACACAGCCCAGAGGGAGGGAGCCTGGGACCAGTTCAGTGATCAGTAAGTATTAAACCGCAAATTAATCAATTCTTCCTAACAACCCTACAGCTAGATGTTATTATTGTCCCATTTCTTAAGGATTAAAGTGAGACACAGAAAGGCTGAATTGCTTGCCCAGAGTCACACTGCAGGGAGTGAAGGAACCCGGTTTGACCAGCCCAGGGTAGGACCCCACCTTGGCGTGTTTGTGAACTGCTTCCCAGGCCTCTCTATGTTCTGAAGCTCTGTAACTCCAGGGCTGGGATGAACCAGAGCACCTCCTTATCCCAGAGCTCTGGAAAGAATGGGCTCACATCCTTGAACTTGCCGTTGATCTTGAAAGTGGCTAGGAAAGGAAAGACTTTATTGAAATGGGGCCTTCTAGGACTGGCCAACCCTGACTTAGAACAGCTGTCTTTCAGCATTTGGACTTAGAGCATTTGTGTGTTATTTAAAACACTTTGCCTATGGGGAACATATGTCAGAGACCTTTATGTTCTGCCACTTTCCTGCCCCCCTCCATGACCCTGTGATGACCATTCCATATCTCTGAGTCAGTTTGGTCATAAGAATGTCCCCATTATGGCATGAGGGGAGATGACAGTGTGATGACAAAGGTGAAAATGCTCAAGGAGGGAAGTCATTTTGTGTCTCTAGCCCCCCTCCCTCTATAGGTTTATCTGGGATGCCCCAGGCAGCTGCAGCTCTCACACCAACTGTTGTCCCCTCCTGGTCATTAGTGGGTTTCCAACAGCTCATTTGATTCATTAGTGGGTTTCCAACAGCTCATTTGATTCATTCTTAAGGAACCTCGGTGGGTGTTGGGGATGTGGCCCCAGCCAGGTGGGGTGTGGAGGCAGGACCCACTGTGCCTGGCACTGTGTTGATTCTGTGTGGCTCCACCCCAGACACTCTAAAGGTCTTTCTCTCCTTTTATTTTTCAGCATAGACATTGACCTGTGTGTCTACAACCTTCACTTAAAAGATCTGCTGTATTTGGACACAGAGCTGAGGCAGGAAAAGCATGTGGTGGGTGGAAATATTTCCTCTTTTTTTCTTTTATGAGGACATAAGGCCCTTTGTGTGCACTGAATCCCAGAAGCTCTCCAGAAGGGGACATCAGTGAATACAGAGAGAGCTCAGGGAGTGGAAGGGTCAGGTCTGCTGTCGCAACTTTAGCACACCAGTTGCTGCACTAGGAAAAAATGTTTTTCCTTGGGGCCATAGTGTTTTATTAGGAAAATAGGATAAAACCTTCAAAAAGAAGTAATCAGAGAACACAGCCTGGCATATGTGGCATGCTTGGGCAGGCCAGCTGGGGCAGGGTGGCAGGGGTGGGGGAGACCGGCTGATTGTCAGGGAAAACTGTGACATGGACCTTCCCACCATCCACCAGTTCTGCCTGCTTTATAAGGCCCCAGGCTCAAAGCCAGCATGAATTAAATACAACTCACGTGTTAATGTGTTAGCCAGAGTGGAGCACCTACACAGAAAGATGAGCACCTGGTCCCAGAGCACACCCCCCCACCAGAAACAGAGGTCAGCAATGTTTAAAAGGGAACAACAATGTTTTCAAAGGAATGATGATAGTGATGATATTTTTGAGTGTGGATTTTACTAAGTGCTTGCTGTGTACTAGGTTCTGGGAGTATTAAACAGGTGATTACATTTAAACCTCAGGGCAACCCAGAGTGGTGGGTGCCATTACTATCTTCACTCTCTGCAGAGAAGGAAACTGAGGCACCATAGCAGGCCTTGCTAAGACCCCGAAAGCTGCAGGTGCAGAGCTGAGACAGAAAGTTCAGTGCCCATTATAGGCACATGTGCTCCAGGGAAGTGAGCGAGAGCATGGAGCTGTGGACGTCAGGAAAACAAGATTAGGCTTCACCAGACACTCACAATCTCTGATTGAATCAACCGTGGGTCTGAGCCACAAGAGCTAGAGAGAGGAGTCCCACTATAGCCATAGAACACTCAAGGGGCTTAGCCAGGCCTGGAGACCATAGGGGTTAAAAAGAGGAATTATCTCTCCCTGAGGCACATTCTCTGAATTGTTGAATGAGGAATGAGACCAGCAGAGGGAAGGGAGAGAGAAGGGTAGGTAGCAACAGAGAGAAACACAGACTGACACGCCCACAGGGCACTCTGTTACAAACTGGAAAAGTGTGAGAGTGTGAACAGAAGAAAAGTTTGAAGCCAGCAGAGGTGGTTCATGAGGTTTAAGGAAAGAAGCCATCTCCACGACATAAAAGTGCAAGGTGAAGCAGCAGGTGCTGATGGCGAAGTTGCAGTGAGTCACCCAGAAGACCTAGCTAAGATCATGGACAAAGGCTGCTGCTAACCAACAGATTTTCAATGTAGGTGAAACAGCTGGCATCTAAGACTTTCATAGCTAGAGAGAAATCAAGGCCTGGCTTTAAAGGACAGGCTGACTCCCTTGTTAGGGCCTAATGCAGCTGGTGACTTTAAGTTAAAGCTGATGCTCATTTATCTTTCTGAAGGGCCCTTAAGAGTGATGCCAAATCTACTCTGTCTGTACTTGTAAGTGGCCCAACAAAGCTTAGATGACAGCACATCAATTTGGTTTACTGAATATCTTAAGCCCACAGTTGAGACCTACTGTTCAGAAAAAAGGTTCCATTTAAAGTATTACCACTTGGCTCAGTGCCTGTGGCTCAAGTAGCTAAGGCGCCAGCCATGTACACTTGAGCTGGCGGGTTTGAATCCAGCCCGGCCCGCCAAACAACAATGATGGCTGCAACCAAAAAATGGCCAGGTGTTGTGGCGGGCACCTGTGGTCTCAGCTACTTGGGAGGCAGAGGCAGGAGACTCGCTTGAGCCCAGGAGTTGGAGGTTGCTGTGAGCTGTGATGCCACAGCATTCTACCCAGGGGGACAACTTGAGGCTCTGTCTCAAAAAT
>CAUYQV010002121.1:0-20762 GCA_963574575.1 Galagoides demidoff | reverse complement strand
GGCTCGGCGCCTGTGGCTCAATCGGCTAAGGCGCCAGCCACATACACCTAAGGTGGCAGGTTCGAATCCCCAGCCCGGGCCCGCCAAACAACAATGATGGCTACAACCAAAAAATGGCCGGGCGTTGTGGCGGGCGCCTGTAGTCCCAGCTACTTGGGAGGTGGAGGCAGGAGACTCGCTTGAGCCTAGGTGTTGGAGGTTGCTGTGAGGTGTGATGCCATGGCACTCTACCCAGGGGGATAGCTTGAGGCTCCATCTCAAAAAAAAAAATCCTCCAAGTTTCCCATTCAAGGATGGAATAGAAGCACCTGCCTAAGGCTGTGTGGAGCTGGAGAACATGAAGACACACTCCCTTCCCTGTGACTGAGCAAGTCCACTCCTCTCACTGAGGTAAAGAGGTTTACTGCAAGGTTGTTTGTGATAGAGAAAATGAGAGGAAATACTAATTAGTTCTCCATCAACAGCAACATGGATACACTGTGGCATGCTGAGCTGCAGGACCCAGCTCAGGAACAAAGTCAAACAAAAGGAGCAACATACAAAAGAAAACACACAATCAGTGACACAGAAACAATCAGTATCACGGCCTCCTCAAGCACCATGTCAGTGGCACGGCTTCTAAAAGATTTAAAAAGCCTCGGCACCTGTAGCTCAGGGGTTAGGGCACCAGCCATATAGACCAGGGCTGGCAGGTTGGAACCCAGCCTGGGCCTGCTAAACAATGAGAACTACAACCAAAAAATAGCCAGGCATTGTGGCAGGTGCCTGTAGTCCCAGATACTTGGGAGGCTGAGGCAAGAGAATTGTTTAAGCCCAAGAGTTGGAGGTTGCTGTGAGCTGTGATGCCACTGCACTCTACCCAGGGTGACATTAAAAAAATGATAATAATAAATAAAGTAAAATAAAAGATTTAAAAATCACAAACAGTAACACTGTCAATGATGAATGCAGCCCCCTGTAGTGGAGTAAGTGAATGGCAATGATAAAAACAAACCAGGGAAAGGGGGGGGGGAGGAAATAAGACCAGGAAGTGAGACCCTTGGGCTTCAACTACTTCACAGTAGGTAAAAGGTATTCATGCTGCTCCCATATAACCAGTGTGCCTGAACTACTTTATAATAGCAAAAAAGGAAAATCTTCTTTCCTAACATTTTGACCTACTTTAAGAAACCTTAACAATATAATAGCTCAAACCTAATTTCCTCTCTATTACAATTTGGGATTCTCTAGGAGAAATATCTGATTATATAACTGCAGAAAAGAGTAGAAAGGAACACCCTAGTTTAGAACTACCCTGGCCATACATACACTTTGCAGATTTCTGGACAGCCACTACTCATACTACCCACCTGTCCCCTGGAGACAATTCCTGTCAGAAACCCATGAATTTGGCTATCTCTCTGGGGGTTTTTGTTTGTTTTTTGTTTTGTTTTGAGACAGAGTCTCACTTTGTTGCCTGGGTAGAGTGCTGTGGCATCATAACTCACAGCAACCTCAAACTCTTGGGCTTAAGTGATTCTCTTGCCTCAGCCTCCAGAGTAGCTGGGACTCCAGGTGCCTGCCACAACACCCGGCTATGTTTAAAGACTCTTTCTAAACATAGGGGACTCGCTCTAGCTCAGGCTGGTCTCCACTTTAAGAGCTCAGGTGACTACCCGACTTCTGGCTAGCCCACCCAGGCTTAATTTAACCATAGCCCTGTGAGTTTCCCCCACTGTCCCTTGACCCCCACACCCAGCATCGAGTCCTCCTCCCCTGACACCTTTGCTAATGTGACGGTTACCCTGACTGGACTGTGGCTTCCCCAACTGTTCTCCACTTCTTAAAATTGTGGGCTCCTGTGCCAGACTGCCCAGCTCCTAACCCTGATTCCTCCGGTCACCAGCCACCATTTAACCTCTCTCTGCCTCTGCCCTGCACAGAGAACAACCAACCCCTTCACCGGCTGGGGTGAGAATGAAACAAGCTGGTTTTCAGACAGAAGACGCCGTACATGTGCCCTGAGTGTGGACTCCTCACTGCTCTTCACGGGTTCTGGTGGTGGCAACACCACGGCTCTCTATGACTTTCCACGAGGCCACATGCTCTTGGGGGCAGAGACTGGCTTATTCCCCTTTGGGTTCCAGAGCACTGGGTATAAAAAAGCATGTAATGAATGTTTGTTGATATCATACAAGCAGGAATACAGATAAAAGGAGTCTTTAAAAACTTCATGGAAAATGCATATTATGAAAAAACTATGCACACATTTCAAAAACTTGGGGCACCAAAATAAACCCATACCAAATTATTTTAACATGGTTGAACAGGATCTATTTTGAGGCACTGAGAGGGTAAGACATCCATTTGAAAAGAGCCTTCCTTCATCACAGCAACATGAATTCTGCTAACTGAAGCAAGAACAAACGTCAAATTTGCAGTGGCGCCTGGGTGGAAGAATAGTGAATGACGGACGCTTTATGCAAAGCACAAACGGGTAACTCGTCCAAAGAAGGGGCAGAGGCGAGGACAGCCTGCAGCAGCATGCCCTCCACAACCCTACCCAGGAAACACGCTCCCTGTCCACACCCCACCTGGCAAGGACCTTCGATCAGCAGCAAAGACGACGCCAAAACCACAGACAGCTTCAGTCACACAATTCTGACCGAAAAGTAAAGGTGACAAACCTCCCACACGATGGGCCCGTCTCAGCTGCAGACAAGGGCACAGCTTTTGATGGAAATTTTAAACACGTGGGATCAAGATCCTAAGGCTACCTTGAAGAATCCAAACAGGAGATACAACCCGGCTTTAGCAGGACAAGCCTGAAAGTAAAGCGCAATCAAAATAGTGGCTACCGAGAGGGCCAAGTGGTCCACTCAGCCCGAAGGTCATGACGACAGTTTGGGGGATGCCCAGGCACTTTCCTTGTTCATTGTCTGGAGGACCAAAGAATGGTAACAACTGCTACTACCCAGAGTATTTGGAAAAGTTTAGCAGAAAAATGCCCAGGGAAAGCTTCACCAGAGAGTCCTTCACTGCGACAAAGCTCCTCTCGCCCCACTCCATCACCAAGGGAAACCGCGTAAGGGTTTGCAGGGGCATCAGTAGGCCTTGCAGTCTGATTCGGTTCCTCCTGAGCTTTTTGCTTCCTCATCTTGTTTTTTTTCTTTTGTGACAGAGCGTCACTATGTTGCCCTTGGTAGAGTGCACTAGTGTGACAGCTCACAGCAACCTCTAACTCCTGGGCTTAAGCGATTCTCTTGCCCCAGCCTCCCAAGTAGCTGGGACTACAGGCACCCGCCACAATGCCTGGCTATTTTTTTGCTGTAGTTGTCACTGTTGCTTGGCAGCCCGGGCTGGATTTGAACCTGTCAGCTCCGGTGTACGTGGCTGGCGCCCTGCTGCTGAGCTACAAGTGCTGAGCCTTTGCTTCCTAATCTTAAAAGAATTTGTAAAGAGCACCCGTTTTCCTTCAGTTTATTAATTATAGAAAAGTCTGCATTGACATGGTTAAACTCCCAGGACCTGTAGTTCCTTGGGGATGGACTAAATGGCTGCTTTTATTGCTTACAACAGTGTCTTAAACTTGATAGAGCTTACATTAAAAAAAATTAAGTTTTGGCTTGATGCCTGTGGCTCAAGTGGCTAAGGTGCCAGCCACATACACCTAAGGTGGTGGGTTCGAATCCAGCCTGGGCCCGCCAAACAACAATGATGGCTGCAACCAAAAAATAAGCTGGGCATTGTGGCGGGCGCCTGTGGTCCCAGCTACTTGGGAGGTGGAGGCAGGAGACTCACTTGAGCCCAGGAGTTGGAGGTTGCTGTGAGCTGTGGTGCCATAGCACTCTACCCAGGGGGATAGCTTGAGGCTCCGTCTCAAAAAAAAAGAAAAAAAGTTTATATTTTTCATTTTTATCTTTTAATTCCAATTTTCTACAAACTTTCTGAAGTCCCCTTGTGGCTGAACAGAAGAATACCAGGTGGTGGAAGAACAAATCAAATCGCACATCCCTACACAAATCCTACAACACCCCACATCGTGGAAATTCCAGAGAACTTACAGAATTTACTCTTCTTAATTAACATTTCCACAGAAGAGCAGTATTACTTGGTAATGTATTTTGGGAAGGAAAGCAGAAAAATGCAGACTTTATGGCCAATGAAAACAAGGCACTACAAGTCAGGTTTAGCTAAAATATATTGTAATCAGCCTATTTCCCCCACAAGAGATTTGTAATACATCCCTAGACACTGCATTAGAGTATCTAAATATCTGTCCATTGGTATCAAAACTGGAGAATAAAATGCAATGTCACCACACTCAGAACGTCTCATCTTCAAAGACTTTTCAAAAATACAGCTAGCTCATTCCTATCAGTCTTCTGTAGTCTCTTATCAAAAACTGCCACTGGGTATGGTGGCACGCACCTGCAATCCCAACACTTGGGAGGCCGAGGTGGGCGGAATGCCTGAGCTCACAGGTTCGAGACCAGCCTGAGCTAGAGCGAGACCTCATCTCTAAAAATAGCCAGGCGTTGTGGTGGGCGCCTGCAATCCCAGGGCTACTTGGGAGGCTGAGACAAGAGAATCACTTAAGCCCAAGAGTTTGAGGTTGCTGTGAGCTGTGATGACACAGCACTCTATGAAGGGCAACACAGTGAGACTTTGTCTCAAAATAAATAAATAACTTACTATTTGTGGGGCACATCTGTAATCCTAGCACTCTGGGAGGCCCAGGAAGGTAGACTGCTTAAGTTCAGGAGTTTGAGACCAGCCTGAGGAAGAGCAAAACCCCACCTCTACTAAAAATAGAAAAACTAGATGGGCATCATGACAGGTGCCTATAGTCTCTGCTACTTGGGAGGCTGAAGCAAGAGGATCGTTTGAGCCCAGAAGTTAGAGGCTGCAGTGAACTATGATGATGCCACGGCAGTCTACCCAGGGTGACAGTGAGAATCTGTCTCAAAAATTGATTAATTAATTAAAATAAAACCAGATTCTAACCTGATAGAAAAAGGCTAAGAGCCTGATGAAGATAACAGTATTTCTATTGAAACTTCTTGAATTTATTTTCTAACTTATTTTGTTGTGTTAATTTTGAGCTATTTCGGGGGGCGGGGGGGGGAGGACATGACCACATTTTGGTCATCAAAAGCTTTTTCTAAGAAAGTGTAAAATGTGGTCAAAAGGTCTGCCAGGTTTACCCTTTGGTCCAAATCCGCATCAAGCTTTACTTTTCTTTTGTCCCATCAAATAAATCTCAAGCACTTCCAATTCAAGGGTGATGACCTCATGCTTCTGTGAGACGTCTGCCCTGAGCCTCTCAGACGCTCCTTCTGGTGCCTGCCGGATGCTGCACAGGGCTCAGTGTGCGGCCAACAAGCCGGCTCCACCTCCCTGCCCATGAGCTCTCCTTCCCTGCTCTCTGGTTCTTTCTACCAGGCAGGCCATCCTCTCCTCCTCCTCCTCCCTCCTCTCCTTCCTTCCCTCACCCCATCCTGGTTATCACGTGCCCATGTGCCAACTCAGCTTCTAGAGTCCTTACTCACTCTCCCCTTGTGACCACCCTATCTCTAGTCCTAGTTACCTCTCCCCAGGTTACAGCAACAGCCTCCCAAACATAACCCTGCTTCTCCCTCTTTCTCAACTCTGCCATAAACTGCTGCTGGTTTCAACATCATCAGTCTGACCAGTTTACTGATCCCCAAATGCATCCTTCTTACTCAGCAAACATAATCCAAAGTCCTCAGGCTGGCAGGCTCGGCCCCCTGCTCCAGCCTCGACACCAGCCGGTTTCCCAGATCCCCCAGCACCCTCCCCGTGCCTCAGGGGGCTTCTCTCCACGCCCCACCACGGGCACACCCGCCCTCCCCCCGTATCCACCTGCCACCTCCTTCTTGTATCACACACAGAGCCGATGGACGTCCCCCCACCCGACCTTGAATAAGCTGTCTTCTTTCTGCACAGTCCTCCTCTGGCTGGGGCCCACATGCCACCAGCCTTCCCAGTGTGAAGGCGTTCACCTCCTTCAACTGCCACACCCACAGCCTGCCTTTCCACTCAAGTGGCTCTCAACTAAAAATAAACAAAAACAACAACCACCACCCTGTATCCTCCCGTGACCTGTGGCCTCTTCCATGCCGGCCAGCCTCATGGAAAAGCAGCCTCCACCCAGTCATTCCATCCCCCTCAGCACCGTTCACTTGGAGGGACTCTCCTCTTTTTTTTTTGAGATGGAGTCTCAAGCTATCCCCCTGGGTAGAGTGCCATGGCATCGCAGCTCATAGCAACCTCCAACTCCTGGGCTCAAGCGAGTCTCCTGCCTCCGCCTCCCAAGCAGCTGGGACCACAGGCGCCCACCACAACGCCCGGCCATTTTTTGGTTGCAGCCATCATTGTTTGGCGGGCCTGGGCTGGGGATTCAAACCCACCACCTTAGGTGTACGTGGCTGGCGCCTTAGCCGATTGAGCCACAGGCGCTGAGCCTTTTTTTTTTTTTTTAAGACAGAGTGTCACTTTCTCATCCTGGATAGAGTGCCATGGCATCACACCTCACAGCAACCTCAAACTCTTGGGCTCAAGAGATTCTCTTGCCTCAGCCTTCCAAGTAGCTGGGACTACAGGCACCGATCACAACACCCAGCTATTTTTAGTAGAGACAAGGTCTTGCTCTTGTTCAGGCTGGTCTCAAACTCCTGAGTTCAGGCAATCTACTCGCGTCAGCCTCCCAGAGTGCTAAGATTATAGGTGTGAGCCACCGCGCCAGACCCAACCATTGGTTTCTGAAGCATTGTGATCCAGCAGGTAGGACACAATGACAGGTTAACCTGGAAAGGTCCAGACTAAAAGTACAATGTAAGACCCAGTCCCCAAGGAAGCTGCAGATTTAGGGGAAAGCGCTAGGGGGAACAGACTGACAAGGACTAGGCAGAGTGAGTTAGACTCCCCACCACATAAGCTGACCCATTTGGATGAGGCCTTCCATCTTAGGTCAGTTCAATAAACATTTATTGACTTTGACCACCTACTGTGTGCCAGGCCATGGACCCAGGCAGTGGACCCAGAGATCAATAAAAACGAAGGCACCAGGAGAAAGTTCAGGACAAATCCCAGGAAATCATAGCTAGCAAGAAGAAGTCGTACCTGAACACCAGGGGCTCACTCAAAAAACATGAAATATTGGCTCTGAGGAGCAAGACTAATCCCCAAGCGTGGGGCCTAACCGATGGGTCAGCTAAGCTACCACCTTCCTGCATTTGTCCTGCTGGCTCGGGATCTGGGTTGACCTAAGCCTGCAGGGTGAAAGTTTGGAGACCTCCAGGACTGTGGCTAAGACAGAGGAGGTAACAGCAGAGCAGTGGCAGATGTTTACCTCCCTTTAAATGTGTTTCAGCAGTACCCGCTTGAATGGAAACAGTTTGTCCTTTGCTCATGGTCTTTGGCAGTTCACGAGGTAAAATTCAGCAGGACCCCAAAGCCACATGGAGGAGCCTTTCCTTTGTGTTACTATGTAGTTGAAACGCAGCACAGGAAAACAAAATCCACAAGTCACACCGTTCCCTATTTCAGACTTGCCTCTCTCCCAAGCTTGTCTGGAGTCAGTCCAGTGTGATGGCTGGGGTGGACTCCGAGAGTCCTCTTCCTCATTTTGAAGATCTCTGCATGAAAGAATGAATGTTTGTTGTGGGCCCTGCAGGGACCTGAGACAAAGCCGCATTCCGAACAGAAAGAGTGGAAAAAGCATGTGGGTGTTTTCCAAGCCAGCTAATTCATTACTTGTGACAGTTAAGCAAAGTGGAAGAAGAATATTTTCTTTTTCTTTTTTTCTTTTTTTTTTTTTTTTGGAGGCAGAGTCTCACTATATCACCCTGGGTAGAGTGCTGTGCCAGCACAGCTCACAGCAACCTCAAACTCTTGGGCTTAAGCAATTCTCTTGCCTCAGCCTCCCAAGTAGCTGGGACTACAGGCGCCCACCACAACACCCGGCTATTTTTTGGTTGCAGTTGTCATTGTTGTTTAGCAGGCCCTGGCCAGGTTCAAACCCAGCCCCAGTATGTATGGCCAGCACCCTAGCCACTGAGCTACAGGCATCAAGCAGGAGGAGAATATTTTCTATCACCACTGGGGAGGAAGAGGCATGGAATAGGCTTCTGACACCCAAAGTTGGTCACTTGGGAAACTTGTTGTGCTGCTGTGGGCCACAGGTGAATGATTTGTTCTTCTGTAGACTAAAATTAATATTGAACCATTCGAGGTCCTGACTGAAAATTTCTCCCTCAGATGCCCTGTCCCCTGGAAGCTTTGTAAGGCCATCCCTGCTGAAGAGTTCCTTTTAGCTATGCCTAAATTCTCGGGGCCAACCACTCATAAATCATCGCTCAATCATATTGTCAAGGAAAGTTCTAGTGCTTTTTTTCCTCATTCTGGCCCATTCTGACTTTTGCCTCACAACCCATGCTAGGACCATACCGAAGACCCCTGAGACTCGTTGCTTTCCTGAGTTCTCTCAATGTCGGGATGTGGGGATGTGACACTTCCTTTTTATTCATTGCAAGGCTTATTTATCCTCTCTTAGAAAATTCATTTCAAATATCACTTATTGAACACCTACTGTATGTCAGGCACTGTGTTTGGTGCTTTCACATAATAAGAACAGTGCTCATCTAGAACTTTCTATGTGCGTGGCATTGTTCTAACCATGTTTCCTATGTTATCTCAATTTACTAACACTCATTATATCTAATAATCCTCAAAACAATGTAGGTGGCATTATTTCCATTTTCCAGATGAGGAAATTTAAGCTTAACAAGGTTTAATTACTCGTCAAAAGTAACACAGTAGGTGGTAGAGCCAGCTCTTGAACTTGTGTCTCTCCCTCCAAGGCTCTTCCTATCACATGACTCAGCCTTACATAAAATGTATTATATACTATGTACTTAGTAAACTATGACTGCCAAATAGAATTTAACCTGTTAAAAATAATTATCGCCAGCACTCTGGGAGGCTGAGGCGGGTGGATTGCTTGAGCTCACGAGTTCAAGACCCACACTATGCAAGAGTAAGATCCCATCTCTAAAAAATAGCCAGGCCTTGTGGCATCCCAGCTACCTGGGAGGCTGAAGCAAGAGGATCTCTTGAGCTCAAGAATTTGATGTTGCAGTGAGCTACAAAGCCACAGCACTCTACCCAGGGCAACAGAGTGAGGTTCTGTTTTAAAATATATATATATATATGTATATATATATATATAATACAAAATAAAAATAATTATTGGTCATTAGTTTGAACAACTGTTGTGTTCAATCCATATCCTCATGTATTGTTGAAGTATGTGACCAGTTCCCTGGCCCCTCGTTCTTGATCCGTCTATTTGGGGGAGAGTTACAGCTCCATTCTTGTCCCACTAGCAATGATGCCAGTAAGAACTTGGATGACTATTTCTCGGCCTCTCTGGGCCCCAGTTCACCCCTCTGTAGGAGAAGGACATTGGGATAAATGATTCCAAAGGTACTTTACAACTCTGATATTTTCATGACTTAAAATCTAAATTAAAAAAATAAACTTAAAAACAGATAAAGAGGTTCGGTGTCTGGCTGCATGCGCCAAGGCTGGAGGGTTCAAGCCCGGCCCAGGCCAGCTGAACAACAATGACAACTGCAACATAAAAAATAGCCAGGCATTGTGGCGGACACCTGTAGTCCCAGCTGCCTGGGAGGCTGAGGCAAGAGAATTGCTTGGGCCCAGGAGTTTGATGTTGCTGTGAGCTGTGATAGCACAGCACTCTACCAAGGGCAATGTGGTGAGATTCTGTCTCAACAACAACAACAACAAAAACAGGTAAAGATCATTTCCTTTCAGTTTAACACCAGTAGGAAAAGAGACTGTCCGGTCATGGTTTTCTGGGATAGAAGGACCTGTTAAATGCATATGGGACAACTGAATAATAAATCTTGGCCAGGCACAATGGCTCATACCTGTAATCCCAGCATTCTGGAAGGCTGAAGCGGGAGAACCCCTCGAGCTCAGAAGTTCAAGAACAGCCTGAACAAGAGTAAGACCCTGTCGCTACCAAAACTAGAAAAATCAGCTGGGCATTGTGGCAGGTGCCTGTAGTCCCAGCTACTTGGGAGGCTGAAGCAGGAGGATCCCTTGAAACCAGGAGTTTGAGGTAGCTCTGAGCTGGGCTGATGCCACTGCACTCTAGCCTGGGTAATAGAGTGAGACTCTGTCTCAAAAATAATGATTATTATTATTATAGTAAGTCCCTATCACACTCCTTGCTATTACCCCCTCCCTTCATTGAGCTTTGAATTGCATATTTTTATTTCTGTTTTTCTAGGAGTTAAACACAGTCTGCTGGGCGTAGTGGCTCACACCTGTAGTCCTAGCACTGTGGGAGGCCAAGGCAGGTAGATTGCTTGAGCTCAAGAGTTTGAGACCAGCCTAAGCCAGAGCAAGACCACATCTCTAAAAATAGCTGGATGTTGGGGCAGGCACCTATAGTCCCAGCTACCTGGCAGGCTGAGACAAGAGAATCAACTGAGCCAAGGAATTTGAGGCTGCTGTGAGCTATGATGCCATAGCACTCTACTGAGGACAACAAAGTAAGACTCTGTCTCCAAAAAAAAATTAAACACAGTCGAGTCTTCTCCTCACTTGTACATTCCCTTCGAGAACAGCTATCAGGGAGTCTTTTGCCAGCTGTCCTTGCCCTGGCCTAGTGTCCTGACCGCCATGGTCAGTTCTCACCAGTGCGCCCACACGTCCGGCTCTGCCTATCCCACAGTTCTCATAACGATCACTTTTGCTGTTTCTATTTTCTTTCCTCACCCCCCACCCTCCTCTGCAGAGTTTGCTCCTTCAGACTAACATTCAGGTGAGCTCATCTCAGACATTTTCTCTCTATTTTCCTCTCTCTGCTGGGGGACTGTCCCCCACAGCCACACACTCATCTCCCTGTGACAGGTGATAGCAATTTCTTGCTCTTTTTCTCACCATGTGGAAAATATTCTTTGCTTCTCTGGTTTAAGTGATTTCGTGACTATATTCTAAATCCAATGTTTTAGTCCCTCAATGAGGTTTGAAATTTTAAGGCATTTGTTCCCTTATATGGTCTCTAAATAATATACAAATGGATTTACATCCCCTTTGAGTTCTTCCCTGGCTTTCGCTTCCTTTCTACTGATCTCTATTTGTAATTCCTGAAAGGCCGACGTTTGAGAAGACAGGTACTTCCTGGAGTGTGGTCGATATATATTTCTAGCACTCTCTTGGCTAATATTTCCTCTGATGTGGTACTGTTATGTAGACAATTATGAAAAACATTTTATTTGAATATATGCATAAATGCGTGAGAAGTTAATTACGGCAGTCTTTATTAAGCACATTTATAGATCTCAGCTATTTTCACCTGGCGTTTTTCTGTGCATTTATGTAAATTAGGACTGCATCTCAGTTAGAAAAAAAGACGTTTTCTTGTGCCTCTTCATAAGATGGTTTCTCTACTCTGTCTTCTAGTTTGGTTTTACAGCTACTTACGCTCTTTAAATTATCCCATTGTTCCGTGGTGATTATTGCCGCCAGAGGACTTTTCCAAGGATAGTCGGACACATCGCTGAGTTAGGGAGTACGTGCAGTACTGAAGGCTTTCCATTAGATGGCGCTCAGAGAATGCAAGATCTGAAACTTTTAGCCATCCATAGCAGGGCAGTAAATTAAACTTTTGTGAAATCAAGAGGGATTTTTTTTGGGGGGGGGGGAACGCTCGTTTTTCTGAGACTTCCTCACAACCATTTACCACCATTCTAATGGCTAGGGGGAAAGGAAAGCAAATTTTCCAGCAGCTCCCTTGTCCTAAGTCAGTATTATCAGTGTAAAAATCTTCAAGGAACTTCTAAACGTGGGACTTGTGATACCAACAATATGTACTGTTAGAAAAGTCCCTCTCTGGGTATCAGTTCCTTTATCTACACAATGAGTGGATGGATCAAGATGATTTCTTTTTTTTTTTTTTTTTGAGACAGAGCCTCAGGCTATCCCCCTGGGTAGAGTGCCATGGCATCACAGCTCATAGCAACCTCCAACTCTGGGCTCAAGCGAGTCTCCTGCCTCCGCCTCCCAAGTAGCTGGGACCACAGGTGCCGACTACAACGCCCGGCCATTTTTTTTTTTTGGCTGCAGCCATCATTGTTTGGTGGGCCCAGGCTGGGGATTTGAACCGCCACCTTAGGTGTACATGGCTGGCGCCTTAGCCAATTGAGCCACAGGCACCGAGCGGATCAAGATGATTTCTAAGAGTCCTTCCATTTACAGTGTTCTCCATTTGAATTTGTTGATTTCCTTCCACGACGCCATTGCTGCCTCAGCCAGGACACAAATGGGAAGAAAAGTTCACCCATTTTACGCTTGTTTGATTCTATTCCTCTTCTCTAAGTGCTCTCTTTGCTTCTCCTATCCCAAGACAAGCATGCCCAGATGTCCTGTTTTAATTAGGTTCCTTTTTCTCTATGGCTTCTGCACGGGTTTCCCCCCACCCCCAATCCTCACCATGAACAGAAGCAGATCTCCCATCCCACATTGCTAACAGGATTTTCTTAATATTATGGCAGTTATTTTCATGCTAAACGCATACCAAAAGTGGATAGGGAAGAAGACACCACATGTAAGGTGACACTTCAAGCATCATACATAACATGTCCCATTGGGAAAACACTGGATTTGAGAAGTAGGAACTTCTCAATTTATTTTTCCTCCTCCATTTGCCAGTATTCATTGCCAGAAACATGTCAAAGCTTTAGGAAAGAAGCAGTATCCCAAAGAGGAGGACAATTAATTTAATTACAGATAAGTATTACTAAATAGCTAACTCATGGTTAAAATCCCCCCAGCCAACAGCATCCACATTTCTGACACCGCTTGGCCAGTCTGGAGATGAGGAGAATGGTGGCTGGTGGCTCATCCTCATTCAAGGCCTGTCATGAGCCCATGTGTACCAGGGGCACAGAGCTAGCCGGAGGAAATGAAATGCTGAATAAATTAATTAACGTGAAGTGCAAAGCTACAGAGACACCCCTAACGGATTGATTCCCTCCGGGCTTAAAGCGCAGAGCCTGCGTATTACATGAAATTCCCCGGTGGTTCATCACATATGTTGCTTTGCTGTAGCCAAAGTGACAAAGGCAGGGAGGTATTGAGCACATTATCCTGCATTTCTTTCTTTAAAAAAAAGATTGTATTTTATTTTACTTTATTTTTTGAGGCAGGGTCTCATTATATTGCCCTGGGTAGACTGCCGTGGTGTCACAGCTCACAGCAACCTCCAACTCTTGGGCTTAAGCAATTCTCTTGCCTCAGCCTCCCAAGTAGCTGGGACTATAGGTGCCCACCACAATGCCTGGCTATTTTTTGGTTGCAGTTGTCTTTATTTAGCAGGCCCAGGTCAGTCTTGACCCTACCAGCCCCAGTGTATGTGGCTGGTGCCCTAACCACTGAGCCACAGGTACCAAGCCCTGCATGTTTCTTATTGTCCTTAGAGATTTGAAATCTCCATCTCATCTTTGGTGTGTGTCTGGTGGCAGAATGCCAGTGATAATGCTGGTGGTGGTGGATTGTTTATTTCTCTAACTTTAACACCTTGTCATCAAAGAACACAACTCTTTCACTGAATAGCCATACTTTCAAATCTGTGAGAGAAGAAACTCCGCACACAGTAATATCCGCAAGGGCTTCTGAAGGACAAGCCCAGGAATCTGCTGAGTAGGTCAAGAGAACTCTTGCTGCAGGCTGCGCTGGAGCCTTGTAGACTAGTACAAGGAGCTCACGCATTGTCTCATACAGTGGAGCAATGCAGCAGAGTGGTGAGGAAATGACAAATACTTAGTGGACATCAGTTATCTCTAGGGAAGCAATGCCAGCGCAGTGGTTAAGAGCCCAGGCCACTGAAGGGGAACTCTTAAGGTTCAGACTCCAACTTTGCTACAGACTAGCTTTGTGACCTTAGGCAAGTGATTTCACGTCTCTGTGCCTCCATTTCCTCATGTGCCAAAAGGGCTGCTGATAGGGTTGTTAGGAGGATTAAATGAGATAAGGCATCTTTTCTTTTACTTCAGCACTTGAAACAGTATTTGACCCAGAGAAAGCGTTTAATAACTGACAGCCAAGTAATAGGAGGTATTTGGGGAACCAAGCCTCTGCCTTCCTCTGAACTCACAGACTACCTGGGCTAGCAAATGAAATGTACATAAAAGCACTAGCAACTCAGGGCAGTGCCCACCATGCATTTAGGTACAAAGGCGGTGAAATCAGGATGAATCAGAATGGTTCAGGGCGGTCCTCAGTTCCCATCAGGAGGGGGCCTCGGGTGTATAGAGGGAAAGGGAGGGAGAACTCGAATAACTGCCTCTGTTTTCAGAGGGTTACTACTCATAATGTGCATTCATATTCATATCCTCACTGATGTCTTTTTGAAATAGGTAGGTTGGCGTTACCCCATTGAAAAGTAGAAAGCGTATATGTTATATTTAACCTAACAAAATGAAGGAACTCAAGGGTGACATGTGAATATTGGCCCAAAGTAGTGTTCTCTCATGAGAAAACACCTTTAAGCCAGGACACTAGTGATGGCCAGCATAACTGTTAGTAACAAGAAGGATTTGCCAGAGGCCCTGAGAGGTGTATCTGAGTTAGCCTCACTTTTAACTTGGCTTTTGGTTTGTTTTCTCTTTTGCCTTGAAAAAATATTAACTACCTGGGGATCTGAAGCATAGCCTGGTGACTACAGTTAACAATACTGCATTGTACATGTGGGGATTGAGGGGAAACTTGCCCTTTCCCCGAACATTCACTAAACACTGAAAGATCAACTCACAATTAAGGCAGATTAATAAAGAAAGGTTTATTTACTATGTGCATGAGGAGAATCACAGAGCGATTACTCAGTATGCCATCAGGATCCAGATATTTTTATACAGCCTTTTAGAGGGCAGCAGGAGATGAGGAATATAGGTAGTTCTGTTTAGGGGCAATAAATGGTTGCTAGGGAGAATGAATGAATGGGGGAAACAGCTTGACTTGTAAATGATTCTCTTAGCAAAGTAAATTAACCTGAGAGACAGGTATTATATTAAAGATTGTCTGGGCCAGATGTTGTTGAATTCTTGATTTTCTTTCCTGGCATACAGTGAAATAACAGGGAAGGGTAGGGAAGTCAACTGTTCTTTTCCAAGGGTCTGTTAATCTCTAAGCACCTTAATTCAATACCAAGGATTCATGTTTTGGGGTGAAATTTCCTGAGCTCCTTCATACATTTGAGATTCCGCAAAAGGGTAAATCTGAAATGTTCTCATCACAAAAGCAACTAGGTGACGTGATGGGTATATTAATTAGCTGATTTGTGGTAATCGTTTCACAACGTATGCACACATCCAACCATCACAGGGTGAGTATATTCAACTTTTATTCAGCAGTTCTATCTCAAGAAAGCTGGAAAAACGTTTCAAAGTTAACTGCTATACAAAATTTCGTTCATTCGATATTAAATGATTGTAAAGGTTAAAAATGTTCACAGTAAAAAAATGTAAAAGAAGGCTATAAAAAAATAACAGTTTTCCCCCAACATCTCCCTATTTTCACTCAGTAGTAGTAATTGTTACCAATTTCTTACATATCCATCTAAATTTTTTCTGTACATATTTGAACATAGATAGAGTATGCGAGAGCAGTGCTTATGCAGACCCATTTTTACCACAAATGGAATCACACCATTCATTCCTAACTGCTGTTACTTGTATCTATTACACTGTATCTTGGACTTGATTCCCTATCAACACATGCAGCTCTACTTTGCTCTTTTAATGTCTTCATAGTATTCCTCTATAACACTTATTGCTTTGACAATTTGGTTCAGTATTTTTTCAGAGATGACAGACAGAAAAAGGTCCTGGGAGTTGAGAGGTATTGAGATACCCATCAGATAGTGCAAGAGCACAGAGTTCTAAAATAGTGTCACCTAAATTTTAGCCGTGATGGACCAGTGCTTTTGGTTATTGCCTTGTAAAGTCAATGAAATAAAGTCAAGTTTTAGGTCTAAGCCCTAAGCGCCAGCTCTTCCCAACACTTCTGTAACCAGAAACCATGGTTAATTAACTAGAGTCCGCTGAGGATTTAAATAGCACACAGATAGAGCAGAACAGTAGATGCTATTTCAACTTTCAAAAAAGTTTGGCAAGCTTTAAAACCCAAAACTATTTTTTTTTAAAAAAAAAATGGAGCCACCATGGGATTGGCTTGGAAATAAGGAATTTTTTTAAATGCAGAGCTAAAAGGGCACTTTTTGAATAGCAGGAAATGATATAGTATGGCCCCATAAGGGATTGCTGATGGAATTTCTTTCTGCAGCGGGTCCTTCATATGAGAGTTTTGAAGAATGAACCCAGGGACCACACAGATCAGTGACAGGATAGGATTTATTAGATGGAAAGGAACACAGAAGGAATGGAGGGCAACAGAACCTTTGGCAGGAAAGGGGGAGACCCGAGTAGAAAGTCCCACGTGGGTCTTTTGTCTAGGGGCTTATACATCGCTTGTAAACATGGAGATCTTAGGAGTAAAAATCACACTTGGCCAGGAGCTGGCAGACAGAAAACATCTTCCCAGTATCCATTAGCCAATGGTGTTATTAACAAATGAATGCCATCCTCTAGCTTGGGTAAAGCAGTGGGGTGTATGCTTTTCCCTTCAGAAAAGGGCTGGCTTACATGAAATACCGGCCAAACTGCTTTCCTCCTATCTTACTTGTATTCAGAGAGTGTGGTTTGGAGGAAAAAAGTGGAGAGTGCGGTTTCAAGGAAAAAGGCTTCCTTGCTGAGCAGCACCTGTGGCTCAAAGGAATGGGCCACTGGCCCCAGCCAAAAACTGCCCAAAAAAACCCAAAAAAACAACAACAAAAAAACAGTTTCCTTGCTTAGGCCTAGAAAATGGAGGTCCCTGTCCAGCCCTAAATGGACAGGACCCTGTATCAGAATCAACCGTGATACTAATTTCATTTAATATTTATAATAATTTGGGAAGAGAGAGTACAGGGCAAAATCAGTAAGTGGGCAGATGGCTTTACCCTGTTCGATAAGAATAAGAAGGTTCAGGAAGATGCATGTTTTGTAGAAGTGGGTATAAAAGTGGCTGGCAAGTTTTGATATGAACAAGTCCAAGGAAATGTCTCTAGGGCCACATTCCTGAGGTTCATTTCAGAAGGTTTGTAATGAGCCTTACCTCTTTATCTGGGGATAGGGTCTTCACTTCAGGGATCAGCAGGAGTAAAGGAAAAGAGGATGGAACTGGCGGTATCATCAGGAGGTGGATGATATCCTCAAACGCATGATACTAAACAAAGATATAAGAGGAGGCTAGTCCGGGAACTGATTCCCATCAGATAAAGAATGTTCTTTACATTTCTTTATCAATTATTTGGTAATTGGTGATCTGTGTTTTCCTTTTTTTTTTTTTTTTTTTTTGTCTCTGTCTCCCTGGGTAGAATGTCCTTCCATCATCACAGCTCACAGCAACCTCAAACTCTTGGGCTCAAGAGACCCTCTGGCCTCAGGCTTCCAAGTAGGTGGGATTACAAGTGCCTGCCATTATGTCTTACTTGATTTTTTTTTCTATTTTTAGTAGAGATGGGGGTCTCACTCTTGCTCAGGCTGGTCTCACACCCATGAGCTCAGGCAATCCATCCACCTCAGCCTCCCAGAATGGTGAGATTACAGGCAAGGATTGCTTTTATTTTTGAAAGTCAGAACTAGATTTCCTGACCTCCTCTGTTATCATGCGTGTTTTTCAAAGCATGTCCTTGATATTGGCATATACGTGTACCTTATATCATGGAAGGGGACATCTAACCAAATCAGATTGATATCTAATGAAACTGTGAAACTTTTGGTAACAAAGAGACAATGCCCAATCCACCTCACAGTGTGACTGAGAAGCTCAAATGAACTGAGCAACAAGAAACCATTTTGTAAAGTGCTGTACAACAAATACAGTGATATTAATTATCCATTGTACTTCATGATTTGATATTAGAAATATATCTTGACTCAATTCTAGGAATTTATCCTTTGTAGATATCAGTATGCAAAAATTAGTATTCAAGGATGTTCTCCCCAGCATTGTCTATATTAGAGATTAGAAAAGGTTGGGCACGGTGGCTGATGCCTGTATCCTAGCACTCTAGGAGGCCAAGGTGGGTAGATTCCCCAAGCTCACCAGTTTGAGACCAGCCTGAGCAGGAGCAAGACCCCATCTTTCAAAAATAGCTGGGCATGGTGGCAAGCACCTATAGTTCCAGCTACTTGGGGGGGCTGAGACAAGAGGATCTCTTGAGCTCAAGAGTTTGAGGTTGCTGTGACCTACGATGCCACAGCACTCTACCAAGGGTGACAAAGAGAGACTCCGCCATTAAAAAAAATATATTAGAAATAACTCCATTGTACATCAGTAAGGGATTAGATAAATAGATTATGATATAGTCATACACAGGAAAAAGAACAGAATAGTTCTATATGTTATGACGTGGAAATATGTCCAAAGTATATATTTTAAGTAATAAAACATTACAAATCAGTATGAATAGTTTGCAATTTTGGTTAAAATTATATATTAGAATATGTATGAAGTACATACAAGTATATACCTACAAGTATATGCATAAGGTACCAAAAAATAAACACACAGTTTAAGAAAGGAAAAACTGTATTAAAAATTTTAAACTCAGGCTAGTACATTGAGCTATGATGACACCACAGCACTCTACCCAGGGTGACAGAGTGAGATTCTGTTTCAAAAAAAGAATTTTTAAAAATTAATAACTCAATAATCCTAGCACTCTGGGAGGCCAAGGCGGGTGGATTGCCTGAGCTCATGGGTTCGAGACCAGCCTGAACAAGAGACCCTGTCTCTAAAAATATCCAGGTGTTGTGGCAGGCAACTGTAGCCCCAGCTACTCCGGAGGCTGAGGCAAGAGAATTGCTTGAGCCCAAGAGTTTGAGGTTACTGTGAGCTGTGATGCCACGGCGTCATTATATCTCTTATAATTGCAGAAGTCAAATGCGACTTGAATATTATAGTTTCAATACAGCTTTTTGCTTTCTTAAAATATGTATACATTTTTTGGGCATCTTCTGTATATTAAACTGTTAACCATGGTCTTCTCTTTATCTCTGGACTGTTTGGCTTTTTTTACAGTAGGAATTATTATTTTATAATTTAAAATATCAATTAAAAATATGCATTTGCCCTTAACCCTGACAATCCTTATCATGATTGAAAAAAAAAATAAAGAGAGAGCAAAAGACCTCTAAATCTTTCCATTTCTTTAAGAAAGCATTCTATTATCAAGATTAGGAGAAAGTTAAAAAACAAAAAGCTCAAAAACTTTTTCCCTGTTTGATGATGGTGTCCTGGTATTTCCACATGATAAAAGAGAAAGGAAGAAATAAAATCTGCTTCTTGTTAGTTTGCAAGAGGAGGAATAACTCTAGGTAGAGGTCTGGAGCCATGGGATTAACAAAGAAACCACCTCAGTTGTGAATTACTGTCCTAGTTGAAGTTGGTAAAACCCCACACTGAAAGACAGAGTTGCCTAGGATTGTAAATATTTCCCTTCTCACCATGATGAGGATGTACACAGATAACCTTCACTTCTGCCGTAAAGCCTGTAGCTTATCCTGCAGGAGCATGTTAAAACTTTCCCTCGAGCTGGTGTCCTCTCTTCTCCTGGAGGACACAGAGGGAGGCTGACAGGCATAATTTATGCTGCAAATGACTTGAGAAGGCCCCCTGAATAGAAACCTAGCTCCAAGGCCCACAGGAAATGGTAGAAGGAGAAAGTAGAGGAGAAGGAATAGGGAAAGAACATGGAAGAGACTCCTTCAAATGAGTGGAAGCCTCACTCAGAATTAACTTCCTTTCCATGTGCTTTACTGGCCATGACCCTGAACTTCCCCAGCATAGCTCTTACCACTCTGCCTTGCCATTGGCCCTTACTCTTTTAGACTCCTCATTAGGCTGGGAGCACAGTAAGGGCAGAGACGTTATCTGTCTTGTTCATGGTATGCTTAACACCTGGAACAAAAGGATGTTGAATTAATATTTGTTGACTGTTGAATGAATGTTCTCCACTGCAGATTCTATCTGGAGTGGCCTATTTTTGCACCATTGGCGTCACCCCCATGGTTTAAGAAGTTAAAGACAGTTTGTTGTCAGTCTGACTGTTGGTGCCAAATACAGTAAGCTGCCACTTTGGGGCTTTCTTTGACCAACATTTTCTTTGTCGTTGCCTTTACAGATACAGCCAGAAGGCTGCAAGGAATGGCATGAAAAATCAATTCAACCTCCATGAGCTGAAAATGAAGGGCCCTGAGCCAGTGGTCAGTCAAATTATTGACAAACTGAAGCACATTAACCAGGTATGTGGTATGTTGAAAACAGTGAAAATGACCAAAAAATGAAAGAGGGGTGGTTTCTACTGTTCAAACTGCATCCCTGGGCTTTTGGAGAAGAAATTATTATTCACATTCTTCAAAGATTCTCTCTGCTGAAAAGGACTTCAGACCCTTAATTTTCTTTTTTTTTTTTTTTTGATGGACCCTCAAGCTATCCCCCTGGGTAGAGTGCCATGGCATCACAGCTCATAGCAACCTCCAACTCCTGGGCTCAAGCGAGTCTCCTGCCTCTGCCTCCCAAGTAGCTGGGACCACAGGCGCCCGCCACAACGCCCGGCCATTTTT
>CAUYQV010002120.1:0-23166 GCA_963574575.1 Galagoides demidoff | reverse complement strand
GCACATCTTGGGGGATCTACGTGTGTGGGTGGCGGCCTGGAGGAGCAGAGCTTGGGGGATAGACTGTAGTGGGTGGAGGCCAGGAGGAGCACAGCTTGGGGGATAGACTGTAGTGGGCCGAGACCAGGAGGAGCACAGCTTAGGGGATAGACTGTAGCGGGCAGAGACCAGGAGGAGCACAGCTTGGGTGATAGACTGTAGTGGGTGGAGGCCAGGAGGAGCACAGCTTGGGGGATAGACTGTAGTGGGTGGAGGCCAGGAGGAGCACAGCTTAGGGGATAGACTGTAGTGGGCAGAGACCAGGAGGAGCACAACTTGGGGGATAGACTGCAGTGGGTGGAGGCCAGGAGGAGAACAGCTTGGGGCATAGACTGTAGTGGGTGGAGGCCAGGAGCACTGCTGCGCATCCTAGGGAGCATCCTTCATGACAGAGTTACTGGGCCTCAAATTTCAGTGGTGCCAAGGTTGAGAAATTCTACGTTATATGATGATGAATCCCAAATCTGTTTCTGCACTGGGGGCTCCTGGGAGGCAGGCCCATATACCTAACTGTTCTCTGGGCCTTTCCACTTGACATTCCACAGACATGTGTCACTTCCCCTGAAAACCTTACTCCTCCTGTGTTGATTTTCAAAGTGGAGGACGCCGTCATCTGCCCACTTGCTCGTGTCTGAACTCTGGGAGTCATCCTTGAGTCATTCTTTCCTCCCTCAGTGCCCCCTCTTGATTACCTTTTGAATCCCTCTCTGCTTTCCTTCCTCAGGTCTTTACTTGCTTCTTGGGTCTTCTTGCCACTCACGCCCTTTCCCCCCTACTGTAAGGAGCATGCTGGAAATATTCTATATTTTAGTCATAGTGAGCGCAGTACAGCTGGCATGTGCCTTGCTTCTGCTGGCCACAGAACCTTGGCACATTCTCCCCTTTGTGTCTGCAGAAGTCTGCACTGGCCTGCAGTTTCTGTCCCAGACACGTGCTTCTCCCAGTGAGCTGGGCTCGTTTCCCCTCGGGGACCTGGGTGGGCGCTGGCTAATCCCTTCCCGGGGCCTTTCCCTAGCACACAAGACAGGCTGCTGAGGACCGGAAAGCACAGCTGAAATTCACCCTCCAAACGGATTTGAGTTAGGAAAACAATTTCAACGTCTGAGTAAAGGAAGCTCTCCGAGAGGAGACGGGGAAACAAAGGAACAGAGAGGGCTGGAGCACCTGTGTGGGAAACAAAGAAACAGAGAGGGCTGGAGCACCCGTGTGGGAATGCGTCAACCTTAGAGTCCAGGGAATAACCAGGAAATAGAAAATGGGTGTTCCTAGAACATTTTAAATGACTGTCCAATAACATACAGGGTCCTCAAACTACGGCCCGCAGGCCACATGCAGCCCGCCTAGGACATTTATCTGGCCTGCCAGGTGTTTTTGCTGCCGCTGCCTGTCCTGCTGAGCAGCTGACTCATCCCGGGGCCCACAGTCCGGCCCTCCAACAGTCTGAGGGACAGTGAACTGGCCCCCTGTTTAAAAAGTTTGAGGACCTCTGGATCAAAGCAGGGGTTCTCAGCCAGGGGTGATAGGGTTGCACCCAAGAAGACAACTGGCAATGTCTGGAAACATTTTTGTATTCACGATTAGATGGCTGCTACCAGAATGTGGTGTGTAGGGGCTAGAACTCCTATAAGGTACAGGACAGCTCACAACAAAGAATTGTCCAGCTCAGAATGCAAAATAAGGTCGAGAAATCTTGCTTTAACCTAACATTTCTCAGCCTCAATATCTTCATCTCTGAAATGGGATTGCCTACATCAGGGCTGCTGTAAGCATCGTTTAAAATAAGGTGTGTGAAGTATATACCACTGTTCCTACAACATAGTGTTTAGTCACTGTGGGCTACTTTCTTCACTTGCAGTCTTTGGAAATTGCGCTAGTTATGTACTGGTGCATAACATTATAAATCATCCCTAAACATAGTGACTCGGAACAACAATCATGTGACAGCCTCTCATGGCTTCCATGAGTGAGAAATTTAGCAGCAACTCGGCTGGTGGGTTCAGACTTGGCATCTGGCAGGAGGTAGCAGTCACGTGTTAGCTGAGGCCACCATCATCTGAAGGCTGTGACTGAGGCAGGAGGATCCTCTTCCAAAGTGGCTCACTGGAGTGGCGGCCAACTGGGAAGTGACAGATGGAGCAGGACCAGCAACTTGGGCCTCTCCACGGTCTGTGTGGGCATCCACACAGGGCAGCGGCTGCCTCCTCCAGCTTGAGGACCCACACTGGAAGCTGTGGTGCCCTTACAACTTAACCTGAGAAGATGCACACTCTTACACCTGCCAAACTCTGTCGGTCACACTGCCCAGCCCTGGCTCAGTGCAGAAGGGCATGACCTGATGACATGAAAACTGGGAGGAGAGGCTGGTTGAGAGCCATCTCTCAGGCTGGCTAAAACTCTACAACTGGCAAAGATATTAGAAGAAATCAGTATTGCATTACAGATGTCCAATTAGTGAATTAAAGCTACAGCGATTTAACTGGAATAGTACTGGAACGAAGAACTAAGTAATGTGGCAGAAACAAACAATGAAGATCAATAGATTTTGTCTAAACCATGAATATCAAGTTGGCAAATGTTAAAGAAAGAAAATATGACTTACAAAGTACCTGGAGATAACTTCAAAAAGAAGTATGTGGAAATTCTGAAATAAAATGTAAAATTTCTCTAAGGGACATAAAAGACCGAGGAATTGAGAGGAACATCAAGTAGCTGGGTGGAAACACTGAACTTTACATAAATTTAGTCCTTCATAATTAATATCCAGGTTGAACAAATGCAAAGGTAAACATCCCAAGGAGATAGATTTACATAAATATAATTTTATGTACATATGTTGTGTGTTTATGTATTTTATTTAACAACTTCAGAAATAATCTAGAAAAATGAATGGAACACATAACCAAGAAACTTTGGGGAAAGACATGTGGATTCCCAACTTAATATGTTATAAAGTAATTGAAATTACACGATATTGGTGCAGCAATATAATAAAATATTAGCAGCACTATATAAACATGACAGAAATCAACCCAAATATAAATTTTAGGAATAATAGGAATGGAATAAAAAATATTTTCAAGTAGAGAATATAATTATATAATAACAATTATTGATGCAATTAGTTAACTGCTTTGAAAAAACCTTAATATATAATTACCCCGTCAGCCATATACCTCAGTCCCTGGATTGAATGGAATATAAAATGGGAAATTCTAAAAAGTCAGAGAAAATATGGAAAAATATTAACTTGAGCTAGAGTCAGAAATCTTTTAAGCATAAAAAACAGAATAACAATGGAAAACAAATCAAGGTATTTAACAATATATGATGTTAAACTTTCTCTAAGTTAAAAAAGCCTTAAGAAAAATAAAAAGACAAGCAAATACTGGAAAATTATGTTGTATTTACAAAAAAAGGTCAATATCCTCAATATATAAGAGAAGTAGCAAAATATGGCTTTATGAAAATAAGAAAAGTAGTAAAACTATCACAAAAAGACGAGAGTCATCTCACCATTTATTATTCATTTGATACATATTTATTGAGAACCTGTGACACATATGAGTTAAACATGAAGATACATAAAAATTTTAAAAGAATGTAGAAGATTAAAATCAATGAGAAGGCATTTATTCATGTTTTAAAAACACAAATTAATGAAAATGCTTGCTATGTTGCCTATTGAATTAAAAATTTAAAAAACTGTACAACCCAGTGGTGTTGAAGATGTGCTGAGACGAGCACTTGGGAGCAGAGTGGAGGAGAGTGCACAGGCATCTCAGATGTGTGCTTTGCAAGCAGTGTGGCACTGAGCACAAATAGTGTGGCAGAGTTATTAGGGTCCTCAGAGACAAACAGAACAAAATACTCAGAAACTGGTACAAGAAAGCTATAAAGATGTTTATTTGTAGTACTGTACTTATAATAGCGAAAAATTAGAAATATCTTACAGAATCCAACAAGAAGATGACTTAAAATACTATTTTTAGTAACATCACAATATGGAATAATGTGTAGCCTTTATAAAATAAATTCTTTTGAAACTATTTACTAAAATAAAAATTTCTCATAACATAATGTTACTTAAGTAAAGCACAATATTGATGGAATGTACAGAACAGTATTTGATGGCTAAAAATTACATATACCTGCATGGAAAATAGATTAGGATATAATCTCTGATAAAATAATGGTGCTTATCTTGGGGTGATGGGGCTTGAGGGTGTTCTTATTTTTCTGTGGATACTGTTTATATTTTATAAGCTACCAATAATTAGCAGACATTGTTTTTACTGTAAAAACTATGAATATGGAAGAATTGGTATTAAGTTTTGGCAAGGTAAGGGTGGGGATGTATACTCAGGAATCATCTGCCCAAATTAGGGAGCTGCCTTGCAGCCACTAAAATAGTCCACTCTTTAGCGCTCTCTGCCCCTGCAAGGAATCCAGTCATTGTTCATTGTCTGCTTAGGTGGCTGCAGGGTTACTCAATGAAATGCTTTATAGAGTTTGCCAATATCCTTCTAATTGATCCACAGGCCATTTCCTCTGGGAATTTATGATATTTTGTGGTGTCAGCTCTTGTTAAATTTCCTCACTAGATTCTTGTTGTTAAAATTGTTTCACACATTGAGATTTATTGTAGGGAATGGTATTCAATACTGGTGCCGGAGGAAGTGGAGGCAGGGAGTTAAGGAATAAAAAAGTTTAAAGAATGGATCGTGCAGAAGACCCCTCATCAAAGGGCCCATGTCTCATTTCTGTTGATGGAGGCCCAGCAGAAAGACGTGACCCTTTTATTTATTTTCTTATCTATCTAAGGAATCCCAGAAATGGTGGAAAATAGTGTTACCTCAAATCCATGCAAAGGGACAGTTTGTTTAGATTAGTCTAACAGACTGACTTCCAGCCTAGCCTGTTCCTTACCGTCATCAAAAAGCCAGCAGCATGGATTTCCATGACTCTGACTCTCCCCATGTGTGAAGGTCTCCTGGGAACACCTTCCTGTCCCAGCAGATGAGTAGAGACCTCCCATGGTGCCACTCCCAGTTTGCCACTGATTCCGAAAAAATAAAAGCATCGCACACAGGGGTTGTGGGATTTAAGTAGAGATTATATTTTTTTAGTTATAAGTAGTGAGGTACTATTCAAAATAAAACATAGGTAGAAATTGACATTATGATCATTTCTAATAAACTGTGACAAGTGGCCCATTCCTCTCCTATATTATGTGAAATTCCAGTTTCTTTATCTCATTATGAATTATGACTAATCTTGGTAAAATGTGTTTTATTTCTTTGATGATTAAACCATTTATTTTCACATAGCTAAATGCCTTCAGCCAAATGCAGTCTTTTCTGTCCACTGGCACAGTCTAGGCTTGAAAATGGCCCTCAGCCCGAAGCTGATTGATGTTTTATAGTAGGTACAAAATTAGCTCGGCTCTGCCGCCTCCCGAGAAGCAGGTTCTTTATTTGACACAGGCTCCAGCTTTTCTATTTTCTTAGTTTTGCTTTTTCTCAGGTGAAGTCAGTGAACTACCTGAATCCCATGGAAGGCTCTGCAGCCCTCCTTCACTCATAGAATAGAAAGAACATTCCTCAGAGATGCAAATGCCTCTTATCCCACTCTGGCAGATTGCGTTTGTACTCAGAAATATTTATTAGATCATCTCAATGTTTGCCTGAAGCCTCATTTGGGGTTTCTCTTGGGTTTTCAGGATGCTTGAGGCTCGTTCTTCTTCTCCTTCTGCCAGTCCTTTCTCTCTACTTTCTTCATCTAAGATAAGAATGAATGTTATACTATATATGAAAGAGAAATCAGCCTGTTAATTAATTAAAACTCGATGATGAACAAACCGCCTTCACCGCCCTCCCATCTCTCCACTCGGGATGCTGGGGAGCTTGCTTCACTCTTTGCTGAGACAATCGCAGGGATTAGAAAACAGCACCCACAGACTCCCGCTGCCAGACGCCGCTGTGACTCTGCCTTCCTGCCCTCAGGACCGGTGGCCTGCCTGTGTCTCCTCCAACCCACCTGTGTCCTGGGCTGCCCTCGGCCACTTGCTGAGGACATCTCTCTAGCAGCTCCTTCCTCTTTCCCCTGTCAGACCAGTCCCATAAGCATCCACCAACAGCCCCTCCCAATTCTTCTCATCACCCACCGCCCTCTCCATCCACAACCGGGCTGCCTTCTCCCCTGACAGCACAGCTGCTCCAGGGGCCCTGGATGGCCTCCAGCTCTCCCCCTCTTGTTCTCTGATCGGCACCTCCCTCCCAACTCTGTCACTACAGCTGCTCCTGTCATGGGCACCGAGGACGCCCACTTTGGAAAACCCTTTGGTGCACTCCTAGTTCTCCCCCTCTGGAACTCAGTGCAGATGATAGCATCTCTCTCAAACGCGGCTCTCTCTGCTTCCCGGACATCCTTTCCTGGTTTTTCCCTAAGTTGCTGGCTGTTCCTTCTCAGGCTCTTTCCCTGATATCCCCACACTTTAGCCGTGGGCTGCCCCAGGGGTCCAGCCTTGACCTTCTCACACTAGAATATATTTTGGCTGCTTCTCTGCAGAGTTCTGTACCCTCACCTCACCAACCACCAAGGCAGGTAGCAAAGAGTGACCCTGGGAGCCTCTTCACCAGCCTCTGACCTGCCACCACAGAAAGTGTAACCTGAATCGCTTGCCTCATGGTGTCGCTGTCCCAGGCTCAGCCCAGACCTGTTCCCAACTCCCCTGCCTTCTATTTTGTACAAACTGAGGCTCATTCCTCTGGGCTGTCCACAGCCTGTGTCCCACCATAGCTGACATGGCATGGAGGACACTGCTGAGTACCAAGCATACATAGCCCTGATTCCCCGCTTTTCCAACAACCTCATCAGGGAAATAACGATGATTCCTCATTTGCAGGTAGAAAACATGGTAATCAGAGACTGTGCAATATCCTAGCAATAGCAAGCGGGCAGCTGGAACGTTAACCTAGGTCTGACTCCAAACACAAGCTCTTTAAGGTCCCAGCCCCTTTCCAACCTCAGCTCTCCCCCCCAAGCACCTCAGCTGATGCCCAGACTGTTTGCCCCACCTCTGCCTCCAGAATCTGTTCTCTCATCCTGCTTGTGCAGTGAATTGAAACCCTGGGGACTCAACATCTGTCCATCCTTCAAGGCCCCACCTGTGTGACATCCCCTCCAGGGCCTTCTTTGAGTCCCTACTCATCCAGCCTAATTCACTCTTTCCCTTCCAGGTGTCATAGAACATAATGACTTCTGTGGCACCCTGCCCAGATGACAGTTGTATAGCATTTAGTTACAGATTTAATTTCTACTGCTCCATTGAGAGACATTGATTTGCAGTTTAGATCACCCTACATGCCTCTTCTGGACACAGACATGGGCCATTCATGCCCCTCTAGCCAGGATTCCCGATGGCCAAAACCAGCCCAGCAGCAGGTGCCTGACCTCACCAGAGCAGGATGGGGAGGAGGGGCAGAGTAAAGGCAGGCAGCAGGACAGGGCGCAAGCTGGTGTGGGGAGGGCCTGCATCTCACTCTTCCCGGCTGACTTGGCTGATCCACTGAGCACTTCCTTCTCCGTGGTGCGGCAGGACTATGGGAGATATCTACAGGGTCATCCTGCCTGTCTTGAAGTCGTTTCCAGTCCCACGGCGTGTTTCCTTCCTAGTGTTGTGTGTTTACAGCCCATCTCACATCCCAACACTTGGCATCCTCAGTGCAGAGCAAGGATAATAAAGGAGAACCACGTACGCTGTGATAGGGAAAGTAGAAGGCAAAGCGCAAACTGGTCAATAAAACAGGATGAGCAGATATTGACCCTTCCTTATTCATGAGGAAGAGCCCCGCCCCTTCCTCTCAGGTGTGTTCTATCCACTTATAAACTTCTATTAACAAAATAAAACTTTTTGTCTGCTCAAAAGAAACAAGATGAACGGAGATCATTAAATATATTTTTTGTTAAATAAAATATCTAATTTAAATCACAGTTGTCTAAATATAGCTTATTTTTAAACACTTTCAAAGAATTATATTTTATTATAATAAATATTGTCATAAGACCATCTGCCATTCTAGCATGCAATGGTCATCTAGTTGCCAACATACGGAATCAGCCCCATGATTCACAGATGCTACATCTAAAACAAATTCTCAATATGTGGTCTAGGGACCCCTGGGGGCCTCTGAGGGTCTTTTAGTGGGTCTGTAATGTCAAAATTAATTTCATAGCAATAGTAAGATTGTATTTGAGTTTTTCACTCTCGTTATCTCATGACAATGCTGGAGTGTTTTAGAAGTTCCTGTAATATCACAGCCAGTTGACATCAGAAGCAGTATGAGAACCAGCTGTCTCTGTTCAGCCAGACCTTAAAGAGGTTTGCAATTATCCAATGCCACAATTTCTACTTTTTCATTTTAGAAAATACAGTTATTTTGTATAAAATATGTTATCCATGTTAACATGTTATGAGTTTATAATTGTTGTTTTCAAATGAATTAATACAAATATTTTACATTTTTATCTTAATTTATAATATAGTAAATATTATTAAATGTAACCCACATATACAAAAGTTCTTTAGAATCCTCGGTAATGTAAAAGTGTAAAAAGTTCTGAAACCAAAACATTTAAGAAGCACTGATTTAGAACTATGGTTGTATCAATTTAAAGTAATATGTATTGTTCAATACTGTGACATGTCCCTCGCCTCCATCGCACTAGGTCATGAACAAAGTAAGACCTTGAATTGTAACAGGAAGGGCACAAGAGCTGGACGCTGCTGGGAAAAGATGCTTTTTTATGCAACAGTCTATTTCACTCATGCTCTCTGAGAGAAACACTTGACAAGTTAATTAAATTGTCTCTGCTCTTACCTGACCGCTTCACCACTTGCATCTTCCCTAAATCTCAGTAGAGGAACAACCACACCCCTCCCCAGCACTGGAGCACAGCTGCTCTTAGATTCAAGGGCATCGGGAGTAATGGAGGGGAAGCGTGTTCAGGTCCTGAGTGATGTTAATAACGGGGTCTCCAACAGCAGTGGGATCCTTGTTTGAGACATATGACTTCTCTACACCAGGGTGACAGAGGCGGGAGCTTTCTCACCTGGGTCTGCAGGCTCTTCTAGTGACAAGTCATTATATAAGACATGAGAGGACTGTCTTTCCCAGTTCGGAAATAATTTTCTTTTGTAACATTTCTTGCTATTCACAAATAAAAATTTTACATATGCATATTTATTGGGTACAACTTGCTGTTTAGAAATATGTATACATTGTGGAATGGCTAGATCAAGTTAATTAACATATGCATTACCTCACATAGTTATCCTTTTTTGTGGTGAGAACATCTAAAATCTATTCTATTAGCCATTTTCAAGAATACAATACATAACTATCATCCAAAGTGGCCATGTCGTGCAATAGATCTCTTGAACTTATTCCTCCTGTCCAACTAAAGAGTTGTATCCTTTGGCCAACTTCTATCAAAACTCTCTCCCCTAGAATAATTTTCATTCTATTATAATAAAATAATAACTTTATGAGGTACATTCACCAGCACTACTCCATTTTCTTTTGGGGGGGGGGAGTTGTTTGTTTTTGTTTTTGTTTTTTGCAGTTTTTGGCCAGAGCTGGGTTTGAACCCGCCACCTCCAGCATATGGGGCTGGTGCCCCACTCCTTTGAGCCACAAGTGCCACCCCACTATTCCATTTTCTTTTCACAGCAAATCTGGGAAACCATAGGTTTACATTTTAATGTTACTGATGAGGAAATTGAGGAGAAAAAAAATGTTAAGAGACTTACCTAAGATGGCAGTCTCACAAGTGGCAGAGCCAGGACTTCCAGAGGTCTTATAATTCACAATCTTGAAGGGCTCTGATTTTATTTACTTTGTGCCTTGTTCATGTCTATGTGCTTTCTGCATGGACTTTTCTTCTTGCTTTGAAGTTCTAATTTATGTTTAAATTCATTAAATGTGGTCCTATAAACTTAGTCTAACTTTTTGTCATCAAATGGGCTGACTCTTTTTAAAAAGAGCAGGTCTTACCAGGAACTGGGACTTGCTAGTAGAATATTTATAGACACAGTATATTTGAGCCTCATTATAAAAAGCAGATAAAACAAAAGGGGAGAAATGGAAAAGTTTCACTCAAATGCTGTGAGGGCTTCCTTGAATTAGATGTGTAGGGAAACTGGATCAGGGTGTCACCTGTGGAGCTTCGAAAAACCCTGATACACAGGTGGCACCACTGGCCAGTTAAGTCAGGATCCCTGCAGGGGAAACCCAGCCATCTGCATCTGTTACAGCTCCTCAAGCAATTCAGTGTGCATCCCAGGTTGACAACCACCGGACTAGAAAATCAGAAAATAGCTTGCAAAGGTCAGTGAGGACCTCTGAGGGTCATGAGGCAAATGCTACTTGGATTGTAACGACTCATTTGGAATATAGGCAGGAATGAACTTGCCCAGAGTCATAAGAAGTGAAGAACCTGAGCAGGAAAAAAAAAAAAAAATCCCAAATAGCTAGAAGCAAGCTGTTAAGTATTTAATTCAAGAAAAATGCTTAGACATGGAGGACTAGGTTATACTAAAACCACCAGGAACCCAAGTCTGGGCAAAGGCCAGTGGTCTAAACATGGGAACTAGCCAGAGATCTCTTAGTCTGTGGTCTCTAAGTCTATACTTATATCCTTCAAGTACATCAGAGACCCACAGAGATAGATCAAAGAGGCCTTGGAACCATGTCCCAGACTGGTAAGTCAGGCCAAAAGGCCAGCACACCATTGCCCTTGCTTTCAACAGAGGAGCTCAGGCCTCTGAGGAGTGGAGTGGCTGAGAGAGCAGGTAGAAAAATGAGTTGAACAGAGGCGGAATGAGAAATCAGCACAGTCCAAGTAGGCACATTTTCCTTGAAAAGGAGATGGCAGGAGGCCTCAGAGATCCAACTTTGGGACCACCTAAAGCACAAAGCATAAAGCCCCGGGAAAATGCCATCGAGACTGAGCAGCTCCCACACCTCGGGGAGCCCTCAGGACACCCTGCCTTGATGAGTGGGTCCTTACGCTGGGCTTCCTGCTCCCTCCTCCTCTCATGAATTGTTCAGTTGATCACTGCTCAGATTGTGCCCTGGAAAAGCAAATTTAATGCCTGTTTCATTCTAGTAAATATTTAAAGGAATATTTAGTAAAAGTGCTGGCAAATGGTAGGCTCTTAGAAATGGCAGCTACAATTTTTTTTACTACCTCTATTAGGAAATGCACGGTTTCTGTTTGCCACTTCAAAATGCTTTTTGGTATTGAGTAAAAGTCCAAACTACCACACCCTAAGCATGCTTGGGACGAGGCACATCTCCAATCTGGGAATTGCACCTTGTATCTGCTGCAGAGCCACAGTCCCCATGCTACTTAGACTTTGAAAGTCCCAGATAGAGTCCAGGAAGCCCCATCTGCAGCGTGGATGCTGCCTCTTACTGAAGTGCCCTGAACTTCGTGGGTGGTCATTTGACTTCTCCATATGAACTAAATGGGAAAGTCCATATGTGGGAAGGCTTTGTGTACAGGGAGAGCAGTAGCATTCACTTACTCATCCACCCAACAGTTACTGAGTGATTACTGTGTCTGTGCAGTTTCAGGTGCTGGAGGGCACGGTGGGGAACAAATAAAGTCCTGATGCTCATGAAATGCACCTTGAAGATGGCACTAAACTAATGAGTATGTGCTGTTTTTAGTGGTGTTGGATGCTGTAAAGAGAAATGTGGGGAAAGAGGAAAGAGCGTGACCTGGCAAAAGAGGTCACTTCATAAAGAAGGATTTGGGATAAGTGAGCAGGTGATGAGGAAATGCCAGCAGAGCAGAGGCCTGAAGAAAGGGAGGCTAAGAGTCCTGAAGACGTGGGAGGGAAGGCATTCCTGCAGTGGGAACTGGTGATGCAAAGGCCCTGAGGCATGAGGGCCTCAGGAGTGGAGGAGGTAAATGGTGAGCACTAAGATTAGGGACGTGGGGTCAAAGGATAGAGCACAGAGGCCTTGTGGTCACCAGAAAGACCTTGGATTTTCTGTGTAAGGAGGAAGCCACAGAATGTTTGGCAGAAGGGGATGTGGTCTGATTTAGGGTTTTTAAAGGTTTTTCTGGCTGCTTTGTAGAGAATAGAATGTAGGCTACAAGTCAGGAAACTCTTTACTCCAGGCAAGAGCTACTGGTGGCCGAGGTTAGGAGGACAGTCTGGACATAGACACAGTTTGCATTTCAGCACTGGCTGAATTGGAGTGTTAGAGGAAGCCTCAAGGATTCCTCTGGGTGCCTGGGAGAATGGAGTTACCCTTTACTGAGATAGGAAAGAACACCTTTAGGGTTGGGATGACCAAGAACTTTTTTTGGATGTGTACTTGAGATGTATATTAGATATCCCTACATATAGCTGGAGATAGCACTAATCATGATTTTCTTTAGGTTATAAATGTGAGGCATAGTCCCCCTGTCCTTTTTCAAATCAAGAATGTTATATTAACATTTTTTTCCTCTGGGACTTATGCAATTGAACACACAGGCCAAACCACCAGGATGGCATTTCTCAGTGAGGAGAGGAGGGGCATTTGCTGGCCTTGCTGCAGTGAAGGCTGATGGATGGCAGGCACAGAGCTCTTGCAAATGAGATGCATCTGGGTGATATTGTTAGGTGCTGAGAGCAGGGGTGGAAGGAGGACGGTTGTGTGTATTTAGGAAAGAATCCCCAGACAATTCTGATACTCTTCTTCCCTCTTGACATTTTCCTGTGAACATTGTAATAAAGCTTCCCGGGTTTTTAAGTTTCTCCTTAGAAAGAAAACACACAGTGTGTTTGGAATAAATACAGTTCTTGCTGAGACTGACACAGACTAGCAGACTAGGCATCACAAGACTGAGGTTAGAGACCCCGCTTTGCTATTCACTTGCTCTGTGACCCCAGGCTTGTCCTCTGAATGGGGGATGGAGTCTTTCTCCCAGGCACAGGGAGGACTTTGAGACATGACAGCAGAGAAAAACTCTTATAAATTAGAAAGTGCTGTGCAAAAGCTTTGTTGTTATTTTCACCTACCCTCATTTGTTGGACACTTTTTTTTTTCCCTAGTAGCTGATTTTCATTCTGTTACTCTCCACCCTTCCTGACGAACATGCAATAGTTTGTTCTTACCCACTGGGAATAACTAATCTCAAAGATGAATTCCTCTGCTGCCATTACAGACTCCCCAGACCTGGCCTCAGCCCACCTCTCTCACTGTATTCCTGAATTTCAGTTTGGTCCGCATCCAGGTGTGCTATGTCAAGTCAAATACAAGTTTTATAAGCGCAAGGCCTTTTGTCTCTTTAATCCACTGATTTGTCCATTGCCTACAACAGTCCCTGGCTGGTAGCAGGCATTCAACAAATACCCATTCAGTAAAGAAGTGGAACACAATCTTTAGTATTTCCAATGTCCTTCCTACATATAATAGTAGTTTTGCCTTTTCAGGGGCTGGCTTTTAGCTTCGTGGTGAGACCTCCCTGATGTTCCTGTTAGGCAGTTAGCTAGATATGGTTAAGCTGTTTTGGATTGGTTTGGATCAGGCAGACCTGGGCTATTATGGGAATGGGGCTGGTGAAGATTTTGCAGGCAGGTTATTCTCAAGATCTTGTACATGGGTCGTTTTCAAGACTTTGCAGGTGTACTGTTTTGAGAACACAGTTAATTAAGACTCTGGGAGATTTCAAAGAAATAGCTGATATTCCTCAAAGTTGTGTATAAAACCCAAAACTGTGCTCTCACAGGGTCTGCAGTCACTAGGATGGGGCCCAGCTTGCCCCACAAGTCACATTAATAAACCTTGTTTTTCTTCCTAAAACTTTACTTGCTCCTTTATTTCTGCAACTACCTAAGGCCACCATGCCACTCTAAGATTTTCACTTGTCAAAATGACAACTTGGAGTTCTGGAGGTCATAGGCTAGAATAGAAGAGGAGGAAAAAGGGAAGACCTGTGGGACAGTTATTCGACAACTGGTACGTACAGGACTGACCTGGCCCATAAGTGATCCTAGGAAGCTGACAGGAAGGTTATAATGTCCAGAGCCCTCGTGAGAAGTAGCAGGTGATAGTCCTTGCAGACAGTATCCATGAAGCCAACAAGGAATAACTGATGTACATGCTAGCAGCGGGATGCTGGCAGGCAACGCCTATAGATCCAGGCTGGACATTGTCATGATAGAAATCTAACAGCCAAAGATGGGAAGGAGTGTCAAGGACATGTCTCAGTCTGGGGAGTGGCAGGACAAGTCAGGGACCCCAGCCCAGAGGAGCCAGGATGAAGTTTCCAAGGAATACTCACAATAGTAACATGAGCTTTGCCAACGGCCTGCCTGGACCAAGCATCTTACCTCAGTTCTCTTTACTGTTTAGAATTGTAGAAGAGGAAAAACAATTTTCTCCTCCACCCTTCACAGATTCTTAGCTGTGACTCCCTGTAATAAAGACAGGTTAATAAGAGGAAAACAAACAGAATTTTAAGAATGTATATCTCATGTATACATGGGAGAAAACTCATGAGAAATGAGTAAATCTCTAGAGTAGATTTCAAAGAGTTGTCTAGAAGTCATGCTTAAATGCCATCCTTCTCTGAAACAGAGAGAGAGGTGAGGTGAAAGCCCCGTTAAGATGAGATGGTCAGGAGAAGTACCTTAAATGAGGGTAAGGTTTTGGTTTTTTTTTTTTTAACATAGTTTAATGTTCATGCCTTCTGCATTAACTGAGCAGTGATTTAGAGTCATCCTTCTCTTTCTGGTACAGAAGGAGAGTGAGAGAGAGAGAGGCTTACAATGAAGATTTCCTTTATAGATTTAAATTTCTCTTAGGAAAAGGCAACAGCCTTCTTTTCTTAGAAAAGGTAACTTCTTCTACATCTGCAATTTCTCAAAATAAAGAGCTCAAAATAATCCTTATGCCAAGGAGGCATGTTTTGGGAGGGGCAGTATATTCTGGTGTCCTGTAGTCATATATCAAGGTACTGTGTCCTGAGCCTCATCACAGCTGTCCAGGGTGGTTATTTGCCTGATGACACAGGGCTCAGAGAGGCTAAGTGGCTAGCATAGGAGCACATTGCTACTAAGGTGTACAGCCAGCACTGTGTGCAGATGTGTCCAGACCCAAAGCAAGTGCTGTGTCCTCTATATCAGAAGGCCCCCAAGAAACAGCTTCTATAACAAGGGGCCAGAGTGGAGGTGTAGTCATAAAGGCATCTGAAGCCCAGGTGATAACCAGAGTGACAGAGCCAGACAGAACAGAAGCCAGTTATATTTCTTGCTGCATCACTTGAAATTCCCCACCACAGCCTGAGCTCAGTTGTGGTCCAGACCTATGAGAGAATTTAGGGTTCATCCCAGTAGCAAGTGACATGGAGTAAGGAGAGGAGGGTGGGGGACAGAGCTAGGTAAGCAGCTTGTGGTGACGTTCCTCTTCCATCTGTCTCTGGTCACCCAGCAGCCTAGGCTCTTCTCTGATGTTGTGCGTGTTTGAGGCAAAGTTTCTGGTGGGGATGGGGGGTGGGGGCTTTGTATCCAGCCCAAGCCCTGTATCAGGACAAGGCAAATCCAAGGCAGGTATGAACTGCTACCCCTCTGCAGGTGTGCTCTCAGGAGTGCAGACCTAAGTAACACTCCTGGGCCACACTGCCCTCCTCAGATCTGGAGAGTCCTCTGGTGTAGTGGTGGAATTGCATTTGTTTTTAATTAGAAACTTTATTTTAGTGTATCATCTCACCTTTAAAGCCACAAAGGAAAAGTCTAAAGTATTATGTAATGAAGTGGAGACCTCTCAGCACCCCTGGCAGACACTCACTGTTCTCCCACTTCAAGCCACTCACTTATGAAGGAAAAATTGTGCTGCATCTCCCAGGACCTCAGCCACTACTCTCAGTGTGTCCATTAGCTCTCTTTAAGAACCACATGTCCACCCACACAGATGACCACAACAGGGCAATGGCAGCAGTCCTACCCCAGACGTTCATTCCCGCAGGCTGGGGCAGGGCATTGCTGAGGTAGCACTTGGCTGGCAGACAGAGAAGTGGCTCATTCTCAAGGTCCTCATGGCCTGGGGAGGCAGCTGCCGCTGTTGCTTTAAACCTCGCTCTTTCCAGGCTACCTGGAAGCAGCTGTACCTTAAGGTCAGGAACAGGCAGATTAGATCGTTGCCCTCGCCAACACCTTGGCTGCTCCCTCCCACCTCAATCTCAGCTCTGTGGCTGTGGCAGCCCCACTTCTGGAGAATCCTAGGTCTTACCTGATTGAATCCATTGAAGTTTGGAGAGGTCTGGTAATAATTGGTCAGGATCACACAGCAGGTGGATCCTGCCCAGGTCAATCTGACTTCCAAGTCTTTGTCTCCAGTCCCTAGCTTTTATGTTACAGGCAAGGATGTTCCATTGTTCTTCCATCCTTGGCAGCAGATTGGGGACTGAGTTCAGCCCTCTCTTGAAGGGAGACTTTCTGTGAAATAAAAACAACACCAGGGGCAAGAGGATAAGTGGGGAGGGAATAAGTGATGGGGGAGCTGGTGGCTGCAGAGGAGGCATCTATAAGACACACAAATTTTTCAGCCCCTCTAAAGTCTGTCGAAGAGCTCTTTGTTTGTATACTGCTACCTCTCAGTCTCATAACTCCAAGCAATAATGCCCACCTCACTTGGTAAGGAAGAAAAGGGTAATTCTAAGCCTGTTCATACCAGATGAGCAGAAAGAGATGCAATAAATTGTTTTTCAATATTAATTGGATCTGTGACATTGATGTATTGTTTTCAATTATTTTTAAAAACTCAAATCTATAGATAAATTGCTGCTTTTGACTTGGATATTTGCACTGGCCTGTGGTCTTGCTGGCTTAATTAGCATTATTTGTAATGGAAAAAACAGGAATAACCAAAATTTCCAAAAATAGAATTACTGTGATAATTATTATTAATATCCATGTAATAAAGTATTATGCATATTGAAATGATTTATGAGATATGTCTTAATAACATGAGGGAAATCCTTATATTGTAATAGCTAAACATTAAAACCAGAATAAAAAAATGTATGGCTTCAACTATCTAACAAAACACATAAAGGAAAAAGAAAATATTTTCACATAACTATTCTGGCAGTGTCTGAGTGGCATAATTATGGGGGCTTGGTGTTCTTTTTTAAATTTTGTGTACTTTTCAAATTTTTAGCATGCATTACTTTTACACAAAAGTCCCAACTCTGGGCTTCTGCCAGGTGTTTGGAATTTGCAAAATGTGGCTCTACCTACCTTAAGGCCCAAGCAGTGCTGTGGAGTGTCTTCCTAGTGGTGAGGGCCCGGGATCATGACCAAGCATCCACTCATAAACTCTTAACTCTGAAGTCAGCAGAGCAGCTACAGAAGGTTTAGGGCCATTCATGTTGAAATGTGGGTCTTCTTCTCACATCTCATCCCTGGTGCTCTGATGTCTAACGTAAACTTACCGTTGTCACTCTAGTTTGTCTCAGGTTATGGCTCCCTCGCACCAGTCTAGATGGAGAAATGAGGCCAAATGTGAACTAATGGAAAAAAAATAAAAAGACTGATGAATCCATTCAGAAATTAACTGTCCCAGGTTCTTCTTGGTGTCTCGCAAGAGGGCCAGCGTTCAGGGTGCACTGGGTCACCCCCATAGCTCCATGTGTTGCTGGAAGCATCCCCCTTCCCTGTCCTGTACTTGCTCAAGTCTGACCTGTGCCTTCGAGCCACTTAACATGCAGTTGTAGTTGAAATATCTCAAGGTGACCATACCTCCTCTTTGCAGCTTTTTGTGACAACCAGCAATTAGAGACAGTGATGGCCCTGCCTGAGTGCTTGCTTGCTGTTCAGACCCAGACTGAGATGCTCTTTAAAAATCTAGCTGCCTAGGCCTCACCCCAGCCTGCTGAATCGGGATCTCCAGGAAAGAGACCTTTTGTTTTATTTTTAATTTTGTTTTTATCTCTTGCATTCATCTTTTTCTGCCTCAGCTGACGTGAGAACAGGGATCATATCCTGAACAACAGGTAGCCCAGAACTGTACAAAGAGTAAGTATTTTATGGCTACCTGTTCAACTGAAATGAATTACACACAGTCAGAGCAAGGGCATGTCTCAGTCCTTGAGTTGGAGTCCTAGCCAAAATGCCGTAATTACTTTCGTTTGGGTGTTCATTTCTAATACTTCCTAATCAGCAGACGGAAATTTGTTAACTATGGAGATTGCTTTTTATCGTCTTACACATCTGCAGATGGTTTTAGCATCCTGACAAGCAGAGACTCTGTGGGTATGTGTGGCTGTTATTCTCTAGGGATATTGCTCAGAGTGGCAGCCAGGAAGGGAGATGGTTCCAGGACAGCAGAAGGAGCCACTCTCCAAGGTGGTTTGCAGAGATTTCAATTACCAGTCACAGTAAGGATCCCTCAGGCCTCTTTTTCTATAGAAATGCAAATTATGGCCACAATTTGATGGATAGCCCAAGACTGAGACGTAAAGCTGCCTTGGGCCTGGCTATAAGGATGCTTTTTCAGGGTGTGTATATGTCAGTTTAAGTGCACATGCAGTGGTGTCACTAGAAAACAATGTAGTCATTTTCTAAAAATACTAAATTGGGTAGAACTCAGAGTCTGCACCTTGATACCTTTATATTCAAGTTGGGGGTGCACCGTCTTTCCTATCAGTAACATCCTCCCCACTCTCTCCTCGCATTTACGATTTCTTCTAATAATCTATTTTGGCAATTGAGTATGTAAAAGTCATAGAATGTTTTGGGTTATTAATGTGTCCCGTGGTCGTGTCCTGACTGTCCAGGCAGATGCCATAGTTTATATCCAGTTCATATTCCAGTGTCTGGCATGTGCGTTGGTTGGCTGAGTGAATAAAGAAGGGAACAGGGGCTGAGAAGCACACACTTAGCAGTTTAAAGCCATCCTGACATGTGGTTGTCACTACCTTCCAGTAATATTAGTAAAGCAGCAGCAGCGTGCCAGCCTCCAAGTGGGGGTCATAATTGAGGTGCTGACACGGAGCACTTTGTCTCCTGGTGACCAGTGAAATGAGACTCATCCTTTGAAAAGAACAAAGCATGTCTTGGAACGTGCCGGCCTTTAAGACTCATTAGCATATACCTGTGCCTCTTGCTTGCTCAGAAGTAATGTTTCCTCTCCAAAAAACCCCAAATTACTTTTATTTTCTCATTTTCCTTCTAGTGCCTCTGTCTCTTGGGGCTTTGTGAAAAAGCCTTACAAGCAGTTTGAATGGCAACCTGGGTGCCTCGCTAGGATGAGCTCCTGGCTGCTGCACCCCAGGAGGTGAGAGCTCCACATCCCCTGCTCCTACATCCTGTGGCACCTCCAGCAGCTATTATTCTCTGCAGGGGGATGAAAGTTTCATCTCTGCTGTTTTTCCTGCATGCAAAGTAAGACACACAATTAGTGATGTTATCCTTCAGATAACTCAAGCATCAGATGAAAAGCAAAATTCTAAAATATCCCAATTGTGCAGTTTCTGTTTGTCTGCACATAGGCAGCTCATCTCTTAAGCAGCTGCAGTGGCAGTGAGTGCCCTTGAATACATTACCATATCACTGGGACCCAGGATGGGTAGGCATCAGCTTAAGAGTGAAAAATGTCTTGTGAGATGATAATCATCTAGTTTGCCTTGTGGTGATTGCTACAGAGAGTCAGGAAGACGGCACCAATTAAACTGTATTCTCATGGAATTTAACATAAACCTCTGGCACAGTGTTGAGCAAAGATTCTGCACGGCCAGGCATCGGTGGGAGAGGCAGTGCAGCGGGTACATTCCTAGCGGCAGCTGCATTTTTTTGTGCATCACACACAAGCTCAGGTGATGGCTGCAGATATTCAAGCCAAAAAGACAGCCCGCGTGTGAATCATTGCTTTTTCCCTAGTCTGTAAGATTGAAAATATGCTCCACAATCCCACAGCAGACTGTAGCTTTTGTCCACGAGTTCACAGATTCTAAGCTGCCTCAACTGCTTGCCTCTTTCCTTTTAGTTCTGAAACATCAAAAAGATTAGTTGATGTGAAAAATGTCTGAAGGGACTTTCTGTTATAATGTTAAAGATTGTCAGCACTAAGTAACGGGTGAGACGTGTTTAAGCGGTCACAGGGAAGTGTTCCCTCGCCTTTAATGTTCCCCAACCAAGCAAAACTGCAGACTGCTGTGGCTCCTATACGCACCCCCAACCCACCTTCAGAGAATCTTAATGATAATTTTCCAGTATTCTCAGAGCTGAATAACAAATCCCATTTGTTTTCAAAATAGAACTGTTCCTTCCTTTTACCATTTCCATGAATAATTGATAACAAAGCATATGCCGCCCATCAAGGTCGCCTGATTCGCTGGTTTTGACTGCAGGGATGTCTCAATGCTGTTGGAATTTTCCTCAAGGAACCCTCACACTGCCTGTTCATTAGCTATGGCTCACTTAAAAAGCAATGCTTTGTCTGTGTTCTTTTGTTCTTTGCAGGGTTTTTGTTTGTTTTTGAGAGACAGGGTCTCACTCTGTTGCCCATGTTGGACACATGGTCCTCCCGCCTCAGCCTCCCAAGTATGTCTCTGGTCCTTTGTCGTTTCCTTCCTCATCGATGCTCAGAGCTTAATGGAGATACTGGTGGGTTCACTTTTCTCTTGTCCTTTCAACTGTCCCATTTTATCCTTAATCATTGCAGATAGGCCTAATGTAATGGCACCCATTATTTCTTATTTCCTCCTTCTGCCAACAGAAATCTCTTGATTTAAGCATTATCTGCCAGGCCTCCCCTCACAGCGGTGTGGTGGAGGTGAACTGAGTGCCCTGGGCCAGGAGTGTCACAGGCATAGTGAGGAGAGGGAAGGACCTTGGGAAGGAATGTGTTACCTGTGACCCCATCTAGGCTATAAACTGGCTGTGTCCCCTTTGAAGGGAGGAAGCGGGACAGATATAAGACCTAGAAGGGAGAGAAAGCTCAGAGGCTTTGCCTTGCCAACTGCCATTTATGTTTTACTCTTCATCATTGCTGTAAGTTGCCCTCCAAAAACCGAATTTGTGCCAGACATGACTGTGTTCATCAGGCACCTTGATCACTGAAGGGAAGTGCTGCGGTGCCGGCACTGGGGGTGGCAGCGGGCCCGGGTTCCCAGTGCCTGGCTCCCTCAGCAGATCTGCAGTCCTCAGCGGGACTTCCTCTGGCCTGAGAGGTGATGGGAAAACTCAGGTGCTGATGACCTCCCATACTGAGTTGGCAGCTGGACACTGTCCCGCCCTTGCCCAGGAGCATCCCCTTCATCAGTGACATCTGACAAGTTGCTCCTGAAGGAAGAAGTTCAGCAGCACAGCTTTGGTTGAAAGCACAGTGTCCTTGAGGCCACCAGCAGGTTCTTCCCTGCCTTCAACAGAAACCTGTCTCTCTCTACTGTGGCACACTTGACCGACTGCTCTAGTCACCAGTGTCCCCCAGACCCAGCCGGCCCGCTGCTGTGCTGCCATGTACCCTCTGCTTCGGACGCTCTGGTTTTCCTGTTGCCTGAACACACTCGGTGGGGTCTTTACAACTCTGCGTCCTTGTGTGTGTTCCTTCTGCCTAAAACATGCCTTCTCCACTTCTCCCCTAAGTCCTGTTTCCTCCCCCACGGTTATCGCTCTGTCCTCTAAACCCCCCTCACTCGTTTGTTTGTCAGCCCATCGAGGAAGTCCTCACTAACATTGTCAATAAGTTCTCGGAAACTGTGACTTTAAGGGAAACAATATATGACAAAACGAATTTTCCTGTAAGTTAATTGATAGAAACAAGAGTTCCTATGACATATGTCTGGTCACAAAGGCATTATAGAACTCCCACTTCTAGGTAAACACCCCAAACACTTCTAATATTTAACAGTGCACTGCTGGCAGCATTACTCTGCTATACAGCCATGAAGGATAGACTTCATACCACAGGCAACAGCAAGATAAGGTCACTGACCTATGTCAGTCCATATTGATGTAAGTGGGCCACGCTTTGCAAATGAAGGGTACGAAAGTCCTGAGATTTACCTCTCCTGATTTAGTTCTGCAGAGCAGAGTATTCTAGGGCATGTGTTCTTACGTGATGTGTGTCGTTCTTTGTGCAAACAGTAGAATTAAGCACAAGGCTTGTTTGGTGCAGGACCCTGCCGTATCGCTGAATGGTAGGGACAGCTGTGAGAGTCCAGTCAAAACAAACAGCCTGGGTGCTCTCTGACTGTCCCTTTGGATGGTCCCTTCATTTTCACACCCTTCATGGAGCCAGGTCAGCCCTTATTGCTTCACTCTCCCCCTGCCAGAATGACCTTGGCAGCCCAGTTGGAGATGGCACTGTGAGTTTAGACCTAGAGTTACCTACTGGATGAAGCTTCCTTCTGCTCCTCAACCTGGGTTTTCAAGAGGGCTGCAGGTAGGTTTCCCAGCACACAGCGGCACCATTCTTCTTGCTCCCCTCCCCAGTGCTATGGTGTGATGTTTCTAAAGTGAACAGAACTTCCCAGATTAAAAACTTCTGTCTCGCTGCTCTCCAGCCAGGGAGGTCTTCTCTCCTGGAGTAGCCCAGGAGAAACCCTCATGCTTCCAGCTACCCTCTGCCGGCAGCTGGGAGCAGTCTGTTGAATCTGGAAGCTGTTGTGATTTCCATATCTCCAGGCCTTTACACACAGAGCGCCTTCTGCTTACATGGATTGCCCTCTGCCCTTCCCAGCAGTAGCCTTTTTCCTCCTTTTCCTCCCTAGTCCAGCTTCCACATTCACCCACTGGGAAAGGTGTTCCCAGCATCTCTCTCCCTGCTACCCCTGTCGCTGTGTCATACTTGACCGCTTAAATGTCTGCCTCCTATGCTAGGCCCTCTGAGGGCAGGAACACTGCTCAAGTTGTCTCGGTGCCATGCTCGGCACTCAGCACAAAGTCTGGCGCATGCTACACATGCTATAAACATTTGCTAATTGAATGGCATAAGAAGAAAGGATTTACTGAGAAATCCACCCACCTCTGCTGGGTCCAACTCTCAGAGCTTCTGTACAGCACCTTGACCCTCCCCAGCAAATAATAACATACTTTTGAGTGCTAACTTCCACGTGTGTGCA